>RJWJ010027684.1:0-22029 GCA_004363605.1 Indri indri
CCCGTCTCTACTAACAAAATAGAAAGAAATTATCTGGACAACTAAAAATATATAGAAAAAATTAGCCGGGCATGGTGGCGCATGCCTGTAGTCCCAGCTACTCGGGAGGCTGAGGCAGGAGGATCACTTGAGCCCAGGAGTTTGAGGTTGCTGTGAGCTAAGCTGACGCCACGGCACTCACTCTAGCCAGGGCAACAGAGTGAGACTCAAAAAAAAAAAAAGTGAGTCCCAAAAAAAAAAAAGAGACTCAAAAAAAAAAAAAAGCAACTGGGAATATTCTTCAACCTTAAAAAGGAAGGAAATTCTGACACATGCTACAGCAAGGATGAACCTAGAAGATACTATGCTAAGTGAAATAAGCCAGTCACAAAGAGATAAATACTATATGATTCCACTTATATGAGGTATCTGGAATAGTCAAATTCATTGACACAGAAAGCAGAATCGTAGTTGCCAGGGGTTGGGGGAGTGAGAATTGTTTAATGGGCAAAGAGTTTCAGTTTTACAAGATAAAAAGAGTCATGGAGGTGGATGGTGGTGATGGTAGCACACCATGAATGTATTTAATGACACTGAACTGTACACTTAAAAATGGTTAACATGGTAAATTTTATGTTCTGTGTATTTTACCATAATAAAAAAATTAGGGAAAAAAGCAATTGGGATTTGGGGCATTCTCCAAGATAGCAGGGACAAGGCCTTTTTATTCTTTCAACATACATATCGCACTTTCTTCAATAAATTCAAAAAATGTAGTGGATTTAATTGAATCCACAAAATTTCTAAACATAACAAGGGCAAACAGCTTTACCTCCAAAACATAAAAATGAAGCTTGCATCAAATTACTTAATTCCAAAGACATTACCTTAAAATAATACCTCGATACATACTTCTCGCCTAAAAGGTCAATTTTTATTTTGCCGACTTGCTCTTCAATTTCATCACTACTTGGGCAAAGGCATTGTGGAGTGGGTCTAGAAGAAGCAATCAGGAGACCTTTGGCCCCAAAGTAACCTTGGTGTTATATATATGTGCCAGACAGAGTAGGCAGTTAGCTTGAGAAGTGACTTCTATTCTAGCAGATCTTCATAGGTTCGGCTTATGCCACATCAAGAAAACTAGAATCTGGCTCTAAGTCTAAGAAATTGGACAGTAGCCAGTAGCATCCCCTGGTCTGGGCAGCTCTTGGAGCCCCTCGTTTGGATGGACGCACAGTAGAACTCCTGTGCTTGCTGGTGGAAACCCTAATTTATGGCTAGTTCTGTTCCTACCAATGTCAGGAGAAAACTTTTTGCCAAAAGATTTTTCACCACTTGGTTTTAGGAACATGTCGACTCTACTCTGGCATCCAGCTTATGTGTTCTCTGTCAAGGGAAACACGAGAAACAAAAGCGGCTGGGGAGTTGGGGTGCTCCGTTTCCTGATCTGGGCTCTATCTACACAGGTATGTTTGCTTTGTGAAAATGCATTGAACTGCACGCTTACACTTTGTGCACTTCTCTGGATGCATGTTATACTTCAATAAAATTTTACGCCACCCCTGCGAAAAGTCACTGAGGAGGAACCAAAGCCCAAGAAAATGAAACTGTCATTTTAAATAGTTTGGCCTCTAACCTTCAATAAATTACCTTTCCAGGGTTCTGAGAGAACCTATAGATGTCACCTATAAATGCTGCTGGAAAGCTACCAGGAACCGTGTGTTAGGGAGGATGGAAAGACTTTCAAGCCCTCTATCCAGCCTCCTCCCCTGAACTACTCATGGGAAGAGGAGGAGCCTCAGCAGACCAAGGGGATTGGTGAGAACTGACATTCATTGTTCTATACTGGGCAGGTTACATGTCATTCTTCGCACATAGCCCAGGCTCTCTGGAACCTTCTAATTGCCATTGTCTCCTCCATTTGCTGTTCTCATGCCCTAATCTCACTGGGGAGGAGCTCTCTACCATCTCCCCCAGTGCAGCCCCCTTGCCTGCAGAGGAAGGCTTCGAATCTCCATGTTCTCCGCTGAAAACTGAGTGGATAAAAATGGGCCTCCTAAGTCCTGATGTCAACATTTGGGGAGGGGAGACCTTGCCATATACTGCAATCCCACTCTCCTAAGGAGCTGTTATACTTTGGGTAATAAAGCAGGTAGCCCGTTTTGCTCATCTCTCTGAATGCACTCTTTGCAGCCCGAATGGAAGGGTAAGAGAGGCGAGAGACACCAAACCCCACCCTGAGCTTCCCAAAGCATGGCCAGCTGGAACACCCTCAATTGGTGAAAAGCGTGGGTTCTGGAAACCACCAACAGGTGACCTAGATATTGATCTCCAGCACAATTTTAGTGTGAATTAATAAATAGTTGATCAATAGGATTTACGTGGGTTAATTCTTAATAGGTTCCACATGGAGTGATGGAATTACCATTAAATACAGAGCCAGGTGAGCCTAGGTTCTAGCACTAGTTCTTCCATTGCCTGCTTACATGGCCTCAAACAAGTGACTTCACTTCTATCTTCAATTTCCTCAGCTATAAAAGGTTTTTTCAGCTTTAACTCTCTAACTTTTCTTCCAACTCTAGGGTTTCGAAGTACATGTTTGAAGTCATATCAGTTAACTTTCTTTCTTTGGAGGAAAACATCTCTTTTGGGGGTATAACATTTATTATCCATTTTTTCAGCCTATTTTTATTGTGTTAACATATACATAACATATTTACCATTTTAATCATTCATAAGTATACAACGCAGTGGTGTTAAATACATTCACAGTGTTGTGTAACCATCGCCACTGTCTGCACTCAAAATTTTTCATCATCCCCAACAAAAACTCTGTACTCATTAAGCAATAACTCCTTCTTCCCCCTCGTCCCAGCCCCTAGCAACCTCTATTCTACTTTCTGTCTCTACAAATTTGCCTATTCTAAGCACTTCATATAAGTGGAGTCATACAATATTTGTCCTTTTGTGCCTGGCTTACTTCACTAAGCATAGCATTTTCAAGGTTTTTCTGTGTTGTAGTGTATCTCCATATATCATTCCTTTTTATGGCTGAATCAACATCCATTGGATGCATATGCCACATTTTGTTTGTCCGCTCATCTATCAATGGACATTTGGATTGTCTCCACCTTCTGACTATTGTGAATAATGCTACTATGAATATTGGGGTACAAACATCTGTATGAATCCCTGCTTTCAATTATTTTGAATTGAAAACACCTAGGAGCAGAATTGCGGAGTCATATTGTAGTTCTATGTTTAACCTTTTGAGAAACCGCCAAACTATTTCCCACAACAGCTGCACCATTTTACATTCCCACCAACAATGAATGAGGATTTCAATTTCTCCACATTCTTGCCAACATTTGTCATTTTCCTTTTGGTTTTTTTTTCCTTATTATAGTCATCCTAGTAGGTGCAAAGTGGCATCTCATTTTGGTTTGGGGGAAAGCATTTCTAGACTGATCAATTAGGAAAATGCTGTATATTTCATCTGTTCTGGCTTCAATAAGTGTTTGACATCCTCTTGGACAGGAGGAAGACATGTAATTGGATGATAGTAGATATATGTGATCGCTTAGTTGATGAAAGAACTATTTCAATACCAGGAACGAGATCAAAAGTGATATGCCCCAGGTTGACCCTAACCTATTCAACAATTTCATTAATTATTTTTAATCAAAAGTGTGGAGATAAAGACATAGAAGACATGCATATCAAATCTGTAAAGCTAAAACCCTAGAGGAACAACTGTCAAAAGTAATAAAAGAAAATCTCATGGAACTTGGCAATAGGTCAAAAGAAATTGATGAAATTTACTAAGGAGAAATGGAAAGTTCCAACTGAGGTCCAAAAGACAGTGTCCCCCAAAATGTCATGCCCACCCAGAATCTCAGAATGTGACTTTATTTGGATGTGGAGTATTTGCAGATATACTTCATTAAAATGAGATCATACTGGGTTGGAGGAGGGGCACGAAATCCAAGGCGATTGGTGTCCTTATAAGAAGACACACACACACACACACACACACACACACACACACACACACAGAGGATGGCCATGTGAAGACAGAGGCAGAAATTGAGTGATGCAGTTGAAAGCCAAGGAATGCCAAGGATTGCTGGCCACCACCTGAAGCTAGGAAGAGGCAAGGAAGGAATCTTCTCTAGAACCTTCAGGCATGCCAAAACCTTGATTTCAAACTTCTAATGCGACAGAATAAATTTCTGTTGTTTTAGGCCAAAAAACAAAAACAAAACATGTCCCATGTTCCTTGCATGTACCTTTTTCTGTCCCTCTCCAGGTTTTTATTGATTCCTCCACTTTCTGAGGTGACCCTTTCCTGGCCCCAGTCAGCCCCCAAATCAACAAGCCATTTCTTCTGTTTCCAGCTGCCCTGGGGTTAAATACAAACGTCAGTTATATTAACGGGAAGAAAATGGAACTGAAAGAAAGTTTGCCTAATTTGTAAAATAAAAATGAGTTTCGATCCCAGTAGCTTATGTATTATTCTTGTGAGGACTGGGTTTACATCGATCATCTTTTCCATGGCAGTCAAGTGTGGAGTATGGCGAAGTTAGAAACGTAATTGTGTAGACATAAAAAATTGCATCTCGATAACCATCACTGGGACACTTTTCTCAAGATGCTATCTCATTGTCCTTCAGAGCAATAATGATATCAATTGAGAATGTAACAGAGCAACTTAAATGTTATGCTTCGTTTACTTCTGCTAAGCCTAATGTGCTTCAGAGCTATTGCTCGTGACATAAGGTTCTCTCAGAGAGGCTGGAAACGCTTCAAGACCATTAAAAGAAAATGCCAGCCATTCCTGCTGTTCACATATTCTTCAACTTCTAATTTAAGGCACCAACACCTAAGAATGTAATTGTGTTATTCTCTCTGATAGCTGGAATCTGTCTAAGCCAAATGCCTGGGAATTATGGACTACTGGAGCTACGGGAGTCCACAAGACAAACGAGGTGGATAAAACATGTTATTTTGTACTGGCACGTTCAACATTTGCGCTCCGTTATCATTTATGTGTTAAAATGTATTCAAAGACTAAAGTGTCTGAAGTGTCTTTCCCCAGCTGAATTGAAGAAGAGGTTGGGGAAATGCGTAAACCACCTCAGGATCTACACTCAGAAATCTGAAAGAGAGAGAAAGACTCACACACCTGTACTCAGAATTATTTTCTCCACTGAATTGTCTCTAGAGTTGATTGTCTATTTTTGAATCAGGAAGTTGTCATCCTGATAAAGCAGTTCGCCAGTAACTCACAATTCTCTCCCTGATGAGCAAGTGAGACCACAGTTTGAAAAAAGGTTTGTTGGATCAGAGAAGGGCAAATTTAAAAGCAAATGCTTCCCCATCACACGGGTAAATTATTTCTGTTTAATGCCTGCCTTGGGAGGGATACACTTTAGGTTCGGGGACCTCATTGGCACATCAGGGCTTTGACTGTCACATAGTACGGGGAGGGAAAAAACCCCAAATCAGTTTCTATTCTTTAATAGAAAGCAATACTGTAGTTTAAATTAGCAAGGCGCTGCTGAACCACTATTTAAAATGCGTTTGCACTGACATCCCAAGAAAGGATTTTTTTTCTTGTTTAATTGCACTGTCAGTGTGGAACGCTTTCACTTAAAACCATTCCGAGGTAGACCTTTTAATAGAAAGTGACAATTTAAATTGCCGTGATAGCAGCGTAAATGGTGCTTAAAGTCATTACTAAACTGATGTCGCAGTTGGCTCCAGACCAGTTTGTTAAAGCTGAAGAAAAGGTGTTAGGGGAAGGGAGGAAAGTAACTAAATGGTGAATCATTAATTCCTTTTATATTCATTGTAATAACATTAGCTGTGATGAAGTCATCTGGCTCTCAATGGATGTAATGTACATTTCTAGTGAATTCCACATTATTCCATTCTAGCGTTGCCCTGATTAATGCTTATTACTGAGGAATTGCACCAGTCACAGGTTTCTATTTCTCTGCAGCTACTTTGTTTTCTCGTCTTCACTCCCGTGGTCCAAAGAGAGGAGCTGTGGCTTCCATTTGCTGGTTTGAGTTCCGAAGTCCAAGTGCTAGAGTTATCCATGGCCTTTCTTTACCCTTGCCGAAACAAGTTAGATTCTTCTGGCAGCCCTTGGAAACGACTCTCTCTAGCTTTCATGGAGAACTGAACATGTCATGTGGAATGAGGTCAAGGTCACCTGAGTGGTGCCATTGGTCAAACCTGATTGGTTTAACCGACCCAATTGGTCTGCCCAACGTGCGTGGCCGCATCTCAAGGCCCAGTGGGTGGGGGCACCATAAAATCTCAGGCAGTACTGGATCTGTGACCCTGGAAAGGAGCTCACTGGTGGGTTAAGGTTGAGTTTGAAGTGTTGGGGACAGTGGGAGGGATGGTGGTCGTGAGTTAGGGCCCACTCAGTCACCTTCACAGCCTCCCACTCATTTGTCTTGGTTCTGAAACATACCCCCTTAAAAGTAACTTGATCATGTGGTGTTTTAGGAATAATAGGTAAACTAGTTTATTATAGGATTACCATTTTAAAATACACTACACACTCCTTTCCATTATGAAAAAATTACCTCAAAGAGCCGACAATTGTAGTTGGGCTCACAGTAGGGAGAGTTTATACTTCACATTTTAAACTTAAAACATTATATTTAGGTTGGAGTTTCTGAATAGTTTCCTAAGGCTGTACAATTTAAAAGCTCTGGGAACAACTCCACACCTTTTAAATTTTCCCTAAATCAGACATTACAATTTCTGAAATTTCCATCATTCAAAATCCAAGGCAACCATGGTGATCATCTAGGGCTTGACATTAGGGTCTTAATTTGGGGTCTGGGAACAAGTTACAGAGAGACCATTAAAAACTCGAGGTTTGTGTATATGTGTAGAGGTGCAAGACTGAGGAAAGAGAGCTCATTTCTTTCATCAGGTTTGCAAAGGAGTTTTCAAACCAAAATAGTTAAGAACTCCTAGTCCAATCTTACTTTACTAAAAACTAGAAAATCGAGGCCCAAAGAGATGGTTGACTTACCAAAGTCATGCTATTGGCTGGTTTACAGAATCCTGGCCTCTGACTCTTTGTCCAAAACTGCTTTTTTAATTTTTTACGATTCTTCCTTTTGCAAAACAATAGATACTGCAATGCTGAATGTTCCTGAAAGCCACTCTCCTGGCAACCTCAACTCCCTGGAATACACCTCTCCCTGGTGGAGGCAAAAGAGGCCTCAGAGCCACTGAAATTGCTGTCAGACATTCCTGCATTTTGGTCCATGAAAGAAGTCCCTGAAAAATCATCGAAGACACCATTCATTTATTCACTCATTTACCTAACGAAGATTTATTGAGCTAAATACTTACCAATGCTTTATTTATACATAATTCTGACACATTTTGTTATCCAGTTTCACTGAAAATAATAGGAAGTTAGGTGGAAGAAGACTGCAAAGGACGGAGAAGTTGATCCAGAGTTGTGAGATATTCCCTCACAGCCTGACAACAGAGGAACAGCAAGAACATTGTCATACAGTGACGGCTCTGAGCCAGGAAGCAGACATGGTCAGCAGCTAGGGGAGATCGGTGTTCTTTGTGACACTGGGAGGCAGCAAGGACCTAGTGCAGCAATGCCAGCACCATGCCAGCACCAGGCGGCAGTCAGCTGGATCTTCCATTTGGACTGTGTAAGGCCCACAGTGTTCTCAGAGGAGTATGGAGGAGCCTGAGAGGTTGATGTTGGATTTCCTGTCCACCTGGCATGTGTGCGCCTGAATCCACCTTAACTTGGAAAAATGAAAGAGACATGACCTGCTTACACCCTGACGTTTGTGAAAAAGTTCATGCTGGTTACAATGAGAATAATAAGCCCGCAAAGCTGTACAGAACTTTGAATGGATGAAGTGTTTTCACAAGCATCGTCTCATGTGGTCCTCACAACAGTCCTGTGAGGTAAGTATATGGGTTGACACTGTCCTCCCCATTTAGCAGATGAAGACATTGAGGCTTTGTGAAGCCACATGAATTGCTCCAAATCACCTAATTAATAAGTGGCGAAGCTCTGGCTAGCAGTCGGATATTTTCATCTTAGTCCAATGGCCTCCTATTATGCCATGATGCCTGTCAAAAATGGTGGGAGAGATCCCTTTGTGGTTCATGACCGTGATGATTGGGTTTTCACTCTATTGCGTCAGATGTGCCTCCCTCAAACCTTATTATAACGTCAGCACATCTGACATGAGGAAAAGGGAAAAAGGCAGGGATGTGTGGGCCCCCAAGAAAATTTCAGAATTCTCCCTGATGCCAGCCTTGGAAGGAATGCTAACAGTCCAGGGATCTATTCCCAAACAACTTCGGCTTGGCCACAGCTGCTTTTCTTGCTAAAAGAAACGCTGCCTCCACACAGCTGGGCTCTCCATCTGTTCCTGACCAACCCCTGCCACCTCCACATCCCACACCGATCGCTTCTGAGCTCACCACTTCATGGAGAAGTGGATGCTACGCTTGGTTCATTGAGCTGTCTCCAATATTACTACTGTCTTGCACCGCGATTTGTCTGGGTTGTTGGTGTAGATTTTGTCTTCCTGACTAGAGTGGAAGCTCCTTGAGGTCAGGGCCTTGTTTCACTTGCCTTTGATTCTCAACGGTGTCTAGGGCCAGTAAAGCGCTTTGAATAAATGCTTATTCTTTTCTCTCAAGCACATGGTGCGTGCTCAGCAAATATTTAATTGCCTGATTGGCAAATGTCCTATTCTGTAGTCAATCCTCATGCCAAAAATAAATAAATAAATAGACTTCTCAGTGCCTCTGCCCACCCTGACCCTGACTCTGACAGACCTGTTTTCTCAGCCAGTGACACACAGTTGACACCTTCTCCCTACAGAGTCTGGTCAAGAGCAGGGGCCCGGGGGCTGCCTTGGTTCAAGGCTGTATTGGATAAGTGTGCCAGGCAAGCTATTATCCTCGTTTCCTGCCTGTGAATTGGGGATGATGAAGACGATAATAGTTCTTATCACTTCAGGTTGCTATGGGAATGGTGAGTAACCGTGCTTAGGACAGTGCTGGGGCCATAGACGTGTGCCAGATAAGAACAACCTGCTTTGATCACAAGTTTAAGATTACAACTGCCTGCGGAAATGTGGTTTCCAGTCCACAAACACCATGGGCTTTTCTCTCCCCCCTCAGCTGAGTTTAAAGTATATAAATAGTTGATTCTAAAAATCACCCCCAAGAGGAGGAAATGAGGGTTTAACAACTGTTTTTCTGGAAACATTTTCCTTCCTCTTTAAAAAGGGAATACTCGGTGACTCCGTTGAGCTGTTAAAGGCACAAGTCATGTCATGTTTTGCTCAGTGGCAGCAAGTCATCTTAGTCCAGCAACGGTATTGGGAATTTTCTCATTCCTGGTTGAAACTGTCGAGAACTTTGTAGGCTTGGGTAGGTGTCATTTCAGGGGCCACTTCACCGTCATTCATTCACTCATTCAATCAATCAATCATTCATACATGGATTTGTTCATGTGTTTATTTAACACATATTTATTTAGCACCTACTATGTGTTAGACATATGGTAAAATGTAACTGCTATTTTCGTTATATACCCTTGATCTTCCAGAATCCCTAAGTGGATACATTTCCTAATAGCTTACATTCGAGTCATTTACAGACAATAAACAAGATAAATGAGTAAGATAGATAGTATTTTAGATAGTGATGTGCTAAGAAGAAAAAATAAAGCAAGGACGGGAACATGAAATGTCTAGGGGATGGATACTGAAATTCTAGATAAGTTGACCATGGAACCAAAATCTGCATTAGTCAGGATTCTCCAGAGAAACAGAACCAACAGGACAAAGAGCAGAGAGAGAGAAAGAGAGAATGAGAACAAGAAAGAGAGAGGGAAAGACTGAAATCTGCAGGCCAGCAGGCTGGAGACCTGGGGAAGTGTTGATGTTTTCAGCTCAAGTCCAAAGGCAGTGTGGAGGCAGAATTCCTTCTTCCTGGAAGGACTTCAGTCTTTTTTTTCCCTCGTGCCTTCAACTGATTAAATGAGGCCCACCCACATTCTGCTTTTCTCAAGGTCTACTCAGAAGGTGGCTTTTGAGGAAAAAAAAAATTTACAGAAAGTGAGGGAGATAGTCATGCAAATAAATATCTGGGAAAGAGAAATCCTGGTAGAGTGAGAAGCAAGCACAAAGGCCTCGAGGTAGAGGTGTGCCAGACATGTCGCTAGAGTAGAAAGAATAAGGGGGGAGTAATGGAGAAGAGATCAGAAGTCCAGGGGAAGACCAGGTGGGATCTTGTAGGTCTCGATAAGCACTTGGGTGTTATTGTGCAAAACATGGAGGGGAGGGTTTGAACAAAGGAATAACACCATCTGACTTATGTTTCAACAAGCATATTGGCCACTGTATTGAGAACAACCTGCAGGGGGACAAGGACAGAAGCAAAGAGACCCGTTGGGAGGCTATTTCAATAATCCGGGTGAGAGATGATGGTGGCTTGGGTCTTGGTAGCAGTCAAGGGCAGGAAGAAAGGTCAAGGGAAGTAGTTGAATTCTGTTTGATAGTTTGAAGATGTAGCCAAGATTTGCTGACACTGGATATGGGTTATGAGAGAAAGAAAGGAATCAAGGTGACACCAAGGTTTTTGTCCTGAACCAATGGGGCTGCCATTAACTGAGGGGGAGCAGAATGGAGTGGCAGAGGGTACGTATCAAAGACTCCGTTTGGGACAGGTAAGTGAGGTGCCTAACACATGTCCAAGTGGAGATGTCAAGCAGGCAGTTGGATGCACAGATTTGGAGGGAGATAGATCCAGGCTGGAGATATATAAATTGGGGAGTTATCAACGTATGAATGGTATTGAAAGCCCTGAGACATTAAATGAGATCACCTAGAAAGTGAGAGTGGCTACAAAAGAGGTTTAAGTATTGAACCTCGGAGCACTTCAACACTTGCAATTTGGGAAAATGAGGAGGAACCAGTGAATGGGACGAGAAAAAGTAACCAAAATAGAAGATAGTCAGGCACGGTGGCTCATGCCTGTAGTCTCAGTGATTGGGGAGGCTGAGGCAGGAGGATCACTTGAGCCCAGGACTTTGAGGCTGCACTGAGCTGTGATCTCACCTGTGAATGGCTATTGCTGTCCAGTCTGGGTGACACAGCAAGACCCTGGATCTAAAAAACAAATTAAATAAATAAATAGAAGACAAAAGAGGTGAGTGGGGTATTGTGGAAGCCAAAGAACAAAGTATTTCAAAGAGAAAGTGATCGACGTGTCAAATGCTACCACCGAGGACTGAGAAATAACCACTGGATTTTAGCAATGTGGGGGTCTTTTGCTACTAGGGCGGTTTCAGTAGAGAGATGGGGACAAAATCTGATTGGGTGGGTTCATGGGAGAATAGAAGCAGAGAAATTAGAGACAGTGAAGAGAAGCAACTCTTATAATTATCTAATATAGAAGAAATAACAGCACGTGTGCACTAATGGGAATGGTCCAGTACATAGGAGAAAATCAGTGATGCGTTAGAGAGGGGAGAATTGCCACAGCCATGCTCTCGAGAGGGGATGGAATCTGGCGCACAGGTGGGGAGATTGTTGTTGGCCAGGAGCATAAACACGTCATTCATCTTATTGGAGAGGAAGTAGAGGATGTGGGTCCAGTGCAGGGGGGAAGGTAGTTGCTATGCTGGGAACTTGTGGGTGTTCTCTCTGATTATTTCCATTTTCTTAGTGGAGTAGGAAGCAAGGTCAAGCTCAGCTGAGAGCATGAAGATATGGGAGGAGAGGTTGACAGTTCGAGGAGAGAGTTAAAAAATACCCAGTGAAATTTTTGCTTGGATTTCTACAAATGGAGGGCAAGCTCTTTATTCCACAATTAGATCACAACACACACAAAGCCCAGCAGTGAGCTAACCCAAAGGCTTAAGTTCAGGGTAAGATATGTGTTCACAGAAGGGAGGGAAGGGGGAGAGCACAAAGGATGCCAAGATGCCTGCAGCAAGACAGCAGGTACCCCAGAGTGGACAAAAAGTATACCCGGTAAGGACTAGGGATGCCAGTAATTCGCTGTGCTGGCCAGAGTTGGACCCCATTGTGAGGTCCTCTGCTGCCTCCGGAAAGCAATAGATGAAGAGCATTCTCTCCATCCTGCCCATTTGCTCTCTTCAAATGGAAGACAGGATGTAGCGGGTCAAGGAGGGGGGGAAGAAACATTTGTTTGCAGGGCCCTGCACCTCTGAGTGGCTGGCCCAGCTCCTCCATTAACACAGGCTGAACATGGGGTGGGGGGCGGGGAGCGGGTCAGGCGAATGCTATGAGGAAGGAGAGAATGACCTGCATGTCAAGGAGCTCTTTGTGTGAGAAGGCTGTGATTCTCAAGTGTGATCCCTGACCAGCAATGACAGTTTCACCTGGGAAGTTGCTAGAAATGCAGATTCTCAGGCTCCATCCAAAACCTACTGCTATGGTTTGAAGGTGTCCCCTCCAAAATTCACGTTGAAACTTAATCCCCGTTGTGGTGGTATTAAGAGGTGGGGCCTTTAAGAGGTAATTAAGCTATAAGGGCTCTGCCCTCATGAACAGATTAGTGCCTTACAAAAGGGCTGGAGGGAGGGAACTAGTTTGTATGCCTTTTTTGCTCCTCTGCCTTCTGCCATGTGAAGATGCTATCGGGAAAAGATGTCATGGACGGAGCAGGCCCTCACCAGACACTGAAACCTGTCGGTGCCTTGATCTTGGACTTCCCAGCCTCCAGAACTGTGAGAAATAAATTTCTGTTCTTTATAAATTACCCAGTCTCGGGTATTTTGTTACAGCAGCACTAACGGACCAAGACACCTGCTAAATCAGAGACTCTAAGGGTCGGACCCAGCAAGGTGTATTTTCACAAGGTCATCGTGATATACACCAGAGTTTGAGAAACACTGCTTGAAGGCAGCCTGGAAAAGTTTCTGTCTGCTCTTATCCAGTACTGCCACCTATTGGGCAAGCTCTTCAGATGCTGCAAGGTTAATAGAAACCTTAAAAAATAAAAAGGCATCTCCTTTTATTTTTCTGTATTAAACAGCCTTATAAACCAAAAGCAAAAAGAAACCTTCTTATGACCCTTTGCATTATGCAAACACTAATTTTATATGGTTGTAATTGATATATTTAGACTCTTATATTTTGTTTTTTTTCATGAAATATTTTGTACCCACCTTCCGTATATTAGCCTAGTAAAATATATACTCATTATTTTTATTATATTCCGTCATAATAATATTTTGTAGTCGCAGTGACCACGTTTTTAAAGGTAAACTGGATATATGGTCTGACCAAGCATAAGTAGATGAAGACAACGTGACCTAATATTCAGAATTAATGCCATCCCAGGAAATCTTAGAAGTTTGTTATCAATCACAAATTAGTCAGTTGTTCCTGGTTTTATTAATATATGCTTGAACTATTTCCAGTTTTCAGTAGTTATAACCAATAAAGCAATAAGTAGCATTGTACTATAGACCAGGAGAAGGGGTAGTTATTTCTTTAGGATTATAATCTCTGAAATAAAATGTCTAGCCCAAAGGGTATAATAACATCACATCATTATTTCAAATAAGTTTTTTAAAACACTGGCCAGGCGCGGCAGCTCTCTCCTGTAATCCTAGCACTCCGGGAGGCCGAGGCAGGAGGATTGCTTGAAGTCAGAAGTTTGAGACCAGCCTGAGCAAGAGCGAGACCCCATCTCTACTAAAAATAGAAAAATTAGCCAGGTGTGGTGGCACCCACTTGTAGCCCCAGCTACTCAGAAGACTGAGGTGAGAGGATCGCTTGAGCCCAGGAGTTCAAGGTTGCAGTGAGCTATGATCATGCCACTGCACTTCAGCCTGGACTACAGAGTGAGACCCTGTCTCGATTAAAAAAAAAAAGTTTTTTAAAAACTATAAATAATCCCAATGTGTTAATGAAAGAATTGGTAAGTTGTGGCAAAGTCATCATGTGTTATTCTGCAGCCGTCATAAATTATGTTTACAACAAGCTTATAACAACATATCGCCAGGGAATTTTGTCAAGTTTCCCAGCTTCCCAGCATCTTTGGAACACCCTTCCTTTGTTAGTCCTGCCTCCCTGGGAGAAGTCAGAAAACTTCCTTTCTCAGTTTCCCTTGCAAGTAGTGTCACACATGACCTAGGGCTCATCCATCAGACATCCCAAAGTCAGACTGGTTCAAAAGTGAGCAATGTGAAGAAGCAGGAAGCACGTGGAACCCACTTTCTGGTGAGAGTGGCTATGGGATCCAGCATTCAGAGGTCGTGGAATCCAGTTCTCAGCATCACCGGTGCAAGTTGTGGGTCCATGTCCAGTGGTCTTCACTGAACACCTGGTGGTACAGTTTGAGCATTACTCCTGGCTGAGTAGCCTTTAAGCCCAACACTCTGGCCCACTCAGAGATCTGTGAACAGTCTAATTGTCTTTAATAAACTCTTCTGCCTGCATGCTTGTTCCAGTACTTTTGCTATGTAACAAATCACCCTAAAACTTAGGGGATTATGTGGCTTAAAGTAGGGCTTCTCAACCTCAGCACAATTGACATTTAGGGCCAGTGATTCTTTGTTATGTAGGGCTGTCCTGTGTCCTGTAGGACGTTTAACAGCATCCTTGGTCTCTACCCACTAGATGGAGGTACCACCCCCTCCCAAGTTATGACAACCAAATATAGTGTCTCCAGACATTGCCAAATGTCCCCTGGGGGCAAAATCTCCCTCCATTGAGAACTACTGGCTTAAAACAACAATCAAGTATTGGGGAATGTCTTGGCTGGAAGGTCTTGGCTTAGGGTGATTCAGGCAGTTGCAGTCAAATGGTGGTTAGAGTGGAACAGTGGGGGACGGGAGCAGCCGGGGGATGGCTGGGAATCTTTCTCTTCTCATGTAGTCTCAGGGCCTCTCCACATGGTCTCTTTGTATAAGCTCGTTTGGGCTTTTTCACAGCATGGTCACCTCAAGTTAACTTAACTATTTATATGGAAGCTCAGAGTTCCAAGAGTGTATCTCAAAAAACTGGGTAACGGCCAGGCGTGGTGGTTCATGCCTGTAATCCTAGCACTCTGGGAGGCCAAGGCAGGAGGATCGCTTGAGCTCAGCAGTTCAAGACCATCCTGAGCCCTGAGGAAGAGCGAGACCCCATTTCTACTAAAAATAGAAAAATTAGCAGGGCGTGCTGTCACGCACCTGTAGTCCCAGCTACTCGGGAGGCTGAGGCAGGAGGATCGCTTGGGCCCAGGAGTTTGAGGTTGCTGTGAGGTAGGCTGATGCCACTGCACTCTAGCCCAGGTGACAGAGCAAGACTCTGTCTCAAAAAAAAAAAAAACTGGGTAATGCCTTCTATGACCTACCCTCAGAAGTCACATGCAACCTCTTCCACCGTAATCACAAGACTCAAGGGGAGGGGACACAGACTTCACCTGTCCACCTCTCCATGGAATGAGCATCATAGTTACATTGTAAGATCATGTGAGATGAGAGATGTTATTGAGACTTTCTTTGAAAAATCTAATCTGTCACAGTGATGAACATCACTACTCATCAGGGAAATGCAAATTAAAACCACCAGACACCACTACAAATCCCCAGAATGGCTAAAAATAAAAAGACTTATAATACTAGGTATTGGCAAGGATGCGGAACAACTGGAACTGTCATACATTGTTGATGAGAATGTAAATAGGTACAGCCACTTTGGAAAAATTGTTTGTATCTACTAAAGCTAAATACATGCCCATTCTATGACCCAACCATCTCTTTCCTAGGTTTGTACCCAACGGAAGTGAATGCATATGTACACCAAAAGACATGACTGAGAATGTTCATAAAAGTTTTATTCAGCATAATTAAAAACTGAAAAAGAACCAAATGTCTATCAACAGGAGAATGAATATATAAATTGTGATCTATTCATCCAATAGAATGACACACTGCAATATAAAAGGACAACTTATATACACAACGACAAGGATGAATCTCATAGGTGTTAAGTTCAGCAAAGGAATTCAGACACACACATATGGTTTAATTCCATGTATATAATGTTCAAAAACAGGAAAACTAATCAATTACGATAGAAATAAGAGGACATGGTTACTTGTAGTGAGGGGAGGGGATGAATACCAACTGGGAAGAATCAAAAAGAACTTCTGGAAGCCTGGGGATAATCTATATTTTGATCTGGGTGGTGATTACATATGTAAAAGTTAATCAAGTTATATAATGTATTAGTGCCCTTTGAGTACTTTGTTCCATTCCTTAATAAAAAGTAGAAATAAAATTCCTTCTCTGTTTAAAGTAGCTAGTGGGTTCTGTTAGTTAAACTAAGATCCTCACCTAAGGAAAATGGCAGCCCTCACCACCGGAAGGCCCAGCTTACACCACACCACAAAAGCTGTGGTGGCCAACCTCTCTGCCAATTAGGCCCACTGGAAAAACATCTCTGCTTAGACACACCCAGGAGAATTTTCCTGGAAGAGAGATACGCACAATGAAGCATTGTAACCACAAAATATTAAAAGCTTAGGACTGTACCAGTGAATAGCAGACTATACGCAGCTGAAAGATAAATTAGGAAGATGAAAGGTTACATTGAGAAATTTTCCCAGAACACAGCACAGAGATAAAGGATGAAAAGAATGAAAAAAATTGTAAAGACGCATGAAGGACAGATTCAGTAGTTACGAGATGTCTCTAAAAGGATTTCCAGAAGGAGATAATTGAAGCAATATTTGAAAAAATAGTCAACAAATTCTCAGAACTGAACTAAAACACAAATCCTTAGATTAAGAGAGACCTCTGAATGCTAAACAGGATTTTTTAAAAATCCCACATCTAGACACTGTAGTAAATTTTCAAAACAAGAAGGATGAAGAGTGACCTAAAAGTTACCAGAACAAATAAGACCTGAAAAAAATGAGAATAAGATTGACATGAGATTTCCCATCAGCAAATTGCAAAAATACTGATAATTGCTGAAGTCAAGTGAGGGAAACTTGCAAGTTTGTTATATCATTCCCTCTACTTTTCTGTAAAATTTAAAATTTTCATAATAAAAAGCTTTCTTTTTTGCTTTTGTTTTTATGCATGCAAAGATAATAGAGTTTTAACAGCTGCAAAGTGCTGAGGTAAAATATCTTTGAATTTCAAAATCTGTATGCATTAATATTGTCCTTCTAGAATGAAGGCAAAATAAAGATATTTTCAGATTACGAGACTCAGAAATTTTGTCATACCAGATGCTCGGAGAGCACTTCAACAAGAGAAAAATGAAACTGAAAGAAGTAGTAGGATGCAGGAAGCAATGGAGAGCAAAGAAATCAATAACATATGTGGTAAATCTAAATTATTATTGTTTACAAAAATCACATCCTTTAATACCAAACTGTACTAAAATTCAGGATATACTAGCATGGGGAAGACAGGAGAGGGAAGAAGAGAAATAAATGCTTTCTAAGGCTCTTATTTTGTTCAGGTTGGTTATACAGAAACTGACCCTTGGACGACTGTTCCTCAGACTTTAATATGTAAACAAATCATCTGGGGATTTTTGTTAAAGAGCAACTTCTGATTCAGTAGATCTCAGATGGACCTGAGATTCTGCATTTAAAACAAACTCCACAGACCACACTTTAAGCAGCAAGACTTTAGGCAACATTGTGGTTAAGTGTGGTGTTGACTCAGGGTGCATATACGGTAAGCTTTCCTCGCTCTGTTTCAAAGATGTAAGAATGACAGAGTGTTTCAGAAAATGCTCACGGGCATGATTTTTAAAAATCATGGGCCAGAAACTTAATGGAAACCCATAGTATTTAATAGTAAGTGGGAACTTAATGCATGGGCCCACAGAGCCCAGGACCTGACACAAACAGTAAAGTCTGGAATTTCAACTCCAACCAAGGAATAAGGAACCACTACATCCCCATTCACAGTGGGGCAACTGATGTACTGAGCTCACGCTCCACCATCTATATTTGAAAATTTCCTACCTATTAATATTAATAGCTGCTTAGGAGTGCAGCTAGAAACAGACATCTTGCCTGTTATAGAGAGAAAAAGCAGAGATATTTGCACAACAGCCACCGGGTATACATTTCATGTGAGCTCCTGGTTTGGAACTGTGATATATCCACAGGGCAAGAATCCTGAGCCACTGAATTTTGTCTATAGGACACTGGGCTAAAGCAATCAGAAACCATTTTCCAGGGCAAGTGAGTGGGAGGGGAAAAAAATAAGCCTCTATGTAAGAAGAGCACTCAAAAAAAAAACTACAAAGACTACAGTGAAATCCAACACCATAAAAGGAAGCCAACAAACCCAACATATAGGGGGATTCATATAAAAAAATAGTAATCATAGAGCAATGTGGAAGTGATTTTTTAAATAAATTCATTTAAAATCAACAAACAGAAGCAGGTGGTTATGAATCAAGAAGAGATGAAACTCTCGGGAATTTCTTAAAAAGACACTGAAATCATTTTTAGATGTGATATCGGTCAGGGTCCAGTTAGGAAAAGAAAAGTCTCTCTAGATATTTTCAACAGAGGGAATTTTATACAAGGAATTTGATAGAGGAACCGAAAAGCCAAGAGGGGCTGGTGAGATTCAAAAACAGCAGGAAGCTGCTACCACTCCTATGGCTGAAGGGACAACGGAAGGAGGCCGTGTTACCAGAATCCAGCATTTAGAGCCATCTGATAGGGGCTAGAGCCACAGCAGGATCTGGGACCACAGAAGATGCAGCTATCTGGTTGTAGATGGGGACACAGAGGAGACACAGTCCCTTGCAGAGACCCTGCCCAAAGCTGAGACAGAGGGAGAGAAATACCCTAGTTCCCACTCCCTGTTCCCCAAGTCCTCTACCAATACCCCCCACTGGCCAAACCTACCCAGAAGGGATCATGGGGCATTCAGCTCCTTATAATACAGCACAGGGCAGACTAGGGTGAGGAATGAATCTGAGAACAAACCGCCACTGACAAGTGCCTGTCATAATGAACTAAACAAGAGAATGGGCACAAAGCGAATTCGTGGTTTAGAAGGCTGAGCGGAGGACGTCATTCAGAGGGAGCACAGTGATAAAGAGATGAAAATGCGAAAAAGTAATTAAGAGCTACAGGGATAAATTGAGAGGCACCAAAATATAATTAATGAAAGTTCCAGAGAGAAAGAAACTAGAAAGAATCAGGAATTAGCAATATCTAAGGAGATAATGTCTGAGGATTTTCCAGAACTGAAGAAAGACAGTGTCCCTAGATTGGAAAAGCTGTTTCTAGGAAAGATGAGCTGTATTATTTACCAATCATCCCACTGAAAACAACTAAATATGTGAATATAAGACTTTTAAATCTTAAGAGTATTAAAAAGCTAATTAAAAAGTAAGTAAATACCAGGCTAAACTCCCAAAGAAAGCAGGAGCTTATAGAAAAAAACAGTACGTCCCTCTGTTTGGAAGAGTGGGGAGATTAGGTCAAAATGGAACAGTGATTACTTTCATCAACAATAATTCAAAAACTCTTCTGGGATATTGCAACAAGAATAAAACCTGCAGGAGCCATTCGTCCCCCACAGTTATTAAACTCCCTTTATCTTAATGACCAGAAGGGAAAGGAACAGCAGAAAGATAAACAGGCACAGAATGATCTGGTTACAGGAGCTAATCATATGGACATTATCAGAAAATACAGTAAAAGTAATTCTCAAAAATGATTTGTTATGCCACTTTGAATAATGTTTTATTGTGTATTATCAACAAAATTGCTACAAATTATTACAATGTGGTTTGAGTAAATGGAAATGTACGTGAAACAGAAAGTATTTAAGATATGATTTTTTAATTTAATAATATTTATGCAGCAATATTGTTAAAAAAAAAAGGGCACAAAACCACCCTTACCCCAAGGCAATTTGCTAATAAGGAATATTTGTGCCTCAATTTTAATGGCTTAATGAGGAAATTTGGACATAAAACAATGCCAGGGGCTGGGCATGGTGGTGCACGCCTGTAATCCTAGCACTTTGGAAGGACAAGGTGGGAAGATCACTTGAGCCCAGGAGTTTGAGGTTAGAGTGAGCTATGATCACACCACTGCACTCCAGCCTGGGCAACAAAGACCCTGTCTCAAAAAAAAAACAAAAACAAAAGCAAAAAAAACATGCCAGAGCCTGCCAAAGGTAGAGAAAGTAATAAGAGACCTTCCCCATTTTAAGTGGGGATCACACTGGTTTGGTGATATTTGGAGCAGGAAAAAAAAGGAAAAGAAAAAAACAATCTTGGGACCACAAAGTTGGCCTTTGCATGAATTTTCAACTCAGGTTCACACTGGGCAGTTGAAAGATATTGGAACTGGGTACCTGACCTAAAGTAGTCCCAAGCTAGGAGTACCCCAAGAAGAAAAAGCAAATGCAAAATCTTTTTGGAGAAAAGCAGCTTCATCTTAGGCTTCAGTGACTCTCCAAAATAATTTGTCAAGTACAATGACCAGTATAAAGTAAAAAAAATAACAAAACATACAGGAGAACAAGGCACCGTGAGTGGGAACCAGTTGAAACAACAGATTTACCAATACTTCAGACAGAGATTAAGTTTTTAAATGCTTACTTTACCTAAAGAAATAAAAGATATGATCAAAAATATCTGCAAGAAGAAAAAGCTATAAAAAGTGACTCTTCTTGGTTTCTATTTCCATTCTCCTCCAATAAAAGAACCAGGATTCCTTGGAGAAATGGTTGATTCTAAGACTGGGGCAGGAAAATACAAGATGAGCCTGGAACAACTTGTAGTGCCAGAAAGTAAGGAAGTGCTCAAAAAACAAAATAATGGGGCTGTGTCAAAGGGACACGGGAGACAACCTGAGGGGGCTACCAATGGCCAAGGCTGGAACAGCATGGACAAGGGAAACAAAATTAAAAATAGAGTATTGAATTATAACCTGAAATATGAAATAAATATCCATGAATCTATACTGATATAAACAATTAAAGAAAATAAATGGGGGAGAATAGACAAATCTCCCATATAGAAGAATTTCACATAATTTATGCAGATACTCCCCCTTAAGGAGGTGAAGCTTAAATCCCCACCCCTGGGTCTGGAGCAATACGGTGGTTCTCTGGAGGCTGAGTGTCCTCCGCGGTGTCCAAGGAGGCAGAGCTGTGTTCCTCCGAACGCCAGTGGTCAGACCTGCTCATGTCTCAGCATTTCTCCAGGACTGACCTGCCCCAGGATGGTGTGGAGCGCAGCACATACGCCTGTCACCAATCCGCCATTCTGATTCCAAGGCTGCTTCTCTCCACTGGACTAGTGAGAGGGTTGTCAGTGTTTTGCTCCTGGGCCTGCTTCCAGCTGTTTATTTGAATCCTTGTTCTGCGATGGACTACTCCCTGACTGCAGCCGTTACTCTCCATAGTCACTGGGGCCTTGGACAAGTTGTTACTGACTATGTTCATGGGGATGCATCGCAGAAAACTGCCAAGGCAGGCCTTTTGGCACTTTCGGCTTTAACCTTTGCTGGGCTTTGTTATTTCGACTATCATGATGTGGGCATCTGCAAAGCTGTTGCCATGCTGTGGAAGCTCTGACCTTTTTGACTTAATACCTTGAGAATTGACTGTGTGCCTCTTTGCCTCTGCTTTGTCATGCCATTCAACTCATAATAAGGAGGAAATAGCAGCGAAGTCCATTGGTGAACAAATAGTCACGTGGTTATTTTCAAAATTTAATCTTTGAGGAAAAGGTTTGAGAGGTATTGATTGCGTACAAGAAATTGTGAGACTGAGTTCCGTATTCTGGTGAGTTAATGGAGTTGTCTCTTAACTTCTCACAAGACTCACAGTATAACTAAACATTATATATGAGCTTTTGCCTTTTAATTATCATTCTCTTAAAGAGAATTCAGCTTTATTACTATCAGTACATGAACAAACTTCTATATTTGTTCTGGGAATCGTGGACAAAGGGAAAGACTGTTAATTCATGAATAAAGACTTTGCAGAAAAAA
>RJWJ010027685.1:0-21999 GCA_004363605.1 Indri indri
CCTAGAATACCAGGGACGCCCACTCCATTTCTATTCTGGTTTTGTATTTTTCACATTCCTCCACAATCCGTCCTCCATACTTCAAATAGACTCCATTCTCTTAGGACAGTATTCTATTTCCCCTCGTAAAATCAAATTTTAATACTGTTATTTAATGATGCCTATTGCTGCAGCTTTTTAGATTTATTATCCAACCCCTCTCTAAGGCCATTCTGGCTATGGGGTGGGACAAAATACCTATGAAATTAGCAGAATTATATTATTTAAATATCATTGAAATATTCATACTTTGCTTTCTCTGAGAGGATACAATCATCACCTAATATCTAGCTAAATGTATTCCTTTAGTTTGGAAACTAAAAATGTACATATTACCTGCAGAAGATATTTAAAATGCACAGACATTATCATAGTTGAATTTAATATGATTGCCACTATTGTAGGTACAAGGGCCTAAAGACGGGTTGGTGACAAGGAAACTGACTATCCACTGGATATGGAATACCAACCTCAGGGAGAACACATGGAATGTTTGAGGACAATAAAAAGTGTACTTTTATTTTTAAAAGTTTTGAGTGTGTATGTGTGTGGGGGGTGGATAGAGTTCTAAAGGCAAAGTGATAAATACCACAGAAAGTGTTGCAGAAAATCCTGCCTAGCTGTTTTTGTGTAGTAAACTGCTAGCCAAGCACAATTACTCAAATCTTCAAAATGAAAAGCCAAGGGACTTAAGAAAACGTACATAATAGAAGAAAATCCTCTGACTTCATCAAGCAACTTCCCCTTCCTACTCCTCTGTCTACCACGGTTTTCAAAGGGATCTTAGTTTTGAGGATGTGAATCTTCTACTTGATCAGTGGGGAAAGCAAATGGATATTTGACAAGCAGAAATGACTGTGACTCTGCTTGCCTTAATGTTTGTTTTTTATTTTTTTTTTCTTCCCCAAGACAGGGTCTCACTCTGTTGCCCAGACTAGATTGTGGTGGTGTCACCATGGCTCACTGCAACCTCAAACTCCTAAGCTCAAGCGATTCTCCTATGTGCATGTCACCACATGCACATAGGCTAATTTTTACATTTTTTGTAGAGGTAGGGTCTCACTATGTTGCTCAGGCTGGACTCAAACTCCTGGCCTCAAGAGATCCTTCCACCTCAGCCTTCCAAAATGCAGGGATTACATGTGTGAGCCACCATACCCAGCTTCCTTGCCTTATTTTGAAATATTTCTTCTAATCTCCTGATAAGATTTTTAAACAGTAAATTCTACATAGTGTATGTTCTCTTTCTCCTATGGTCACCTCTTTCCAAAGACCTTCTTTTGTGTCAGCAGTATTACAGAGAAGACAAAAAAGATCCAACAAATAATTTTAAAGTGAATATTTGTCACTAGGTGGACCACTTTAAAATAATTCTTGTTTTTTTCCTTAGATGTTGACATTTACAGTTAGAGAAAACAGATTTGAAGGTTGGTTGGAAAACACTAATAATAGTAATAATAATAGCTAAGGTGTTTATCTGTTATTATTTGTCAGAAATAACAAGAGCCTTAAATAAAATAAAATCTCATCTAATCATCCCCCAAATCCCATAAATTTGATACCATTTCTTCACCCACTTTATGCTAAGGAAATTGAAACCTGATTCAAGAAACATCTCTAAAGTAACACATAGTTTATTTCTGCTGACTTCTGCTCATTTTATTTAATACTAAATGTGAGAAATAGATCCCAACTTGGACACCATGGAAGTCTACACTCTATTACTTATTGTATAATTTTTTGAATATATGTATTTTAAAATATGTTCTATGTAATGAAATGCTCATACCAAAATCCAAGATAAATTTTTTTTAAAAAAAATTTCCAAAGCCAATATTTTCTGTGAATATTTTTAAGGAAACTAATTTGAAATGTTTTTCAATCTATAGTATGGGCTTTTAACCATATGCTTGCACTAAGCAAATGTATGTCACAAAAGGAAAAAAGTTAATTTTTTTCCTCTGGGACCTACTTTCTATTAAATAAATCAAGGCCCTGATAACACCATACTACAGAATAGGAACATTTTTCACAGGCATTTTTCTCTTACCAGTTTCTCAAAGAACTCCATCAAAACTAATGGGGCTATAGAGAAGATTTATCAGAGGCTCTGTCAGGTCCGTTACATTTCTCCTGCAGATGGGAACGGGCACATCCATCTGCCCACCCCAGAGACCAGGAGGATAGAGAACTCATGATAGATATTACACCTTTTAAAGAGACTATTTTTTTAAATAAAGGCTCTTTCTTCCTATGCTATTCCCTAATAATGAGTAGCAATCATTAAAACAGTTCCTGTAAAGTGTTACTTAATTTTGTAGTTGTAATGAATAGACTGGAGAGTAAAATATCTTGAGTCTATCATGACTAATTTTGCAACTGGGACAGACTCTTAGGCAGTGCATGAAGTAATGAAAGTTTTCGCTTCATACTATATTGGTTCTCTTTTAATCTTCATTTGAATTATTGGATGTGATGCTTTGAGTTATATTCCAAGTCCACAAATGCTAGATCTAATAATATCTGTGTCCATCAAGAGCTAATTAAGAAACATATCTTGTATAGATAGTTTCACATAGAATAAAAAATTGAAATGTGAATGTAAACTTCTGTCATTAAAATTTGTTAAAACAATATGGCGACAATATATGTTAATAATGAGTATACTATGGAATGAAGAGGTAAATCAATTAAGTCTCTTTTGGTGTTTTTTTTTTTTCCTATTTTCCATTAATTAAAATTCAAACCATAGTGTAAGGGGCTAGAATGTAAGTTTTTTTTTTTTTGAAATAAAATGGCTTTTTAGTAATCAGATAACATCTTTATTGTAAGAAAGTTTGTAAAATTGCTTTTAGCATATAATTTAATACTTTCAGAAGTATTTTTGCTCTGTACAATGGATGACAAGATCATAGGTACTTGCCATATATGTACATGTGTATACACTTAAAATTGTGAGAAAGCTCCTCAAATGAACCAGGTCAATCAGTTTTACTGGGAGACTGAGGAAAACAAGTCTGCTAAAAGTCAAGATGGTTTCATAAACCAATGTGTGACTCTGTTACAGTCATCTCTGGCTAAATGTGATTTCCATATTCAACATTAAAAACAAACAAAGTAGGCTCCATGTATCCACGGGAACTACAAAAAAGCCCAGGACATAGATGGCTGAAAAGAAAAGAACTTGATAGCCTGATAATTAATGGATAGACCAATATGTCACTTTTTCACACCACTTATAATATGAATTGGAGACAAAAATAGCATAATAAACCTGATAATTGAAAGTACAATCAGATGGCAAATATATGGAAAACAGAAGTTCATGGAAGATTAAACTCTGTTAGGAAGGGTAACTACATTTGTAGTGAATGTGAAGTCTGAACGATTAGATTTAGCACATTGCTAGTCCTATTTGGAAACAAAACAGGGATCATCTTTGGTTTCTAAAAAGTGGTAGTTTTTAATTTTAAAGAGCAAAAAATCAAGAAATGTAAAAACTTGATTTGTTAGACTCTTGATTAATTATAAAATTAATTTCAACAAAGAATAATGATCTTTAGGACTGTCTTAACTTAAAAATTCAGACTTATGTAAAATATGGTTTCACATATATGCCTAGACTACAAGCATTTTGATATAATGCTTATTATAGCAAATTTTGAGAACTTTATTATACCTGTTATTTTATTTGAACTAAATTAGGAAGTTATTGAATAACTTATGAATTTATTATAAGAAGCTTTGAAACCCTTAGTAAATATGTGTTTTATAGTGAATTTATTGACATAGCAAATTAGATTTTTAATAATAAAAATTTTTCTTAATGATTACTCCGCCATCCATATTTTAGCAATCGATAGTGTGGTTTTACATAAAATCCAATGTTTTGAATCTTTTAAAATTTTTACCCCAGAGAATTCTGTAGATAAAGGCATTCTACTCTAAAGACTCTAAATAGCTTACTACTTCTATTAAGGAGTTGGTTGTAACTATTTCTGGGAACAAGGAGCAAAATTTCTTATCATTATTTCACATAATAAATATTTATTTTACAAATGATATAATACAGCAGAAACTCACAATTTTTTGCACAGGAACTTCGAGGCACCGACAATAAGCTGAAAAATCTTCCTGATAATGACTATGTTCTTACCAGATTCCTGCAGAGTGGTTGCCTCTATTGACAGACATTAAAACAAGACAAGAAAGAAGTGAAGGCTAAGAAGGCTACTATGGCAATTAGATCCAAGTTTTTTGAATGGCAGAGTTGCCTCCAGTAGGTTCTCTCCTTAAGGAAAGTACCCGGGATTCACTATTACCACGGAGGTGGGAGGGGTGGGGGGGCAGGCTGGAGGGGGACACTCCCCTGTCCTCTCCGCCCCACTAAGAGTACACAGCCCCTTCTGTTTCTCCTACTTCTCAGATCCCATGATGCTCTCTCTCTCTCTTTCAGTCACAGCCAAACAACACTGGTCCTAATTAAACCAAGGGGATTGACATTCTCTCCTAGGTACTTAGAATGCTTTACCAAGAGCATTCTCAGACCATGCCAGCCAGGGAACAAGCTACTGCTTTTCCCATATTGGGATTTCTCTCTATCCCTGTTTTGTAAGTAGTGAGAAAGAAACAAAGTAAAACTTTAATTCTCCAAAGCACATCATAGCTCCCTATTCTTGCCCCTTTATGACTGGTGAAATTCATTTTCAGGGATGTAATTCCTAAAAATTTCGAGACACAGTTTTAAATGGTGTACAGTTTTGGAATTATTTTGCTGTTTTATACTAACCAATGTGGTCAATAGAAGCACAATAACTGTATATTTGAATCTTAGTTCAGACATCTAGTCTCCCACTTTTATTTGTGTAAGGTGATTGATTTTTAACAAGCAGCTTACCAGGTCTCTAGGTGGAAAACAAGCATTTCAATCAGACATACCTATTTGTGTGTTGAACTTACTAGCTATATGACTTCGGCAAGATAGTTTGACCTTCTAAGTCTTAGTTTAATCTTGTATAAATTGTGGGTAGTTGTAATCACTATTTCTCATCTATCTGTTTGTAAATAAGTCAGAAAACTGACAGGCCCCATAGTAAGTACAAGACAAAAAAAACAATCAAGATTTCATATTAATGACTTTAGCACTTTAAAATTATCAGGAGATTAATAATTTAAACTAAAAGAAAACATCTTGATATTTGTTTCTTAGCTTAAAACTATTTTAAAATACTGTGAACAAAATTAATTGGTCCTGAATTAATCCTGAAATCCACTTTTTAGCATGGATAAAAATTAAGAATGTTATTAGTTTCTTTCCGGACAAAGAGATAATTGATTTTATTCCTTGTAAAACTTATTTTCCCAGAAATATGATTGAAGACTAGAAATGGTGGTATTGCTTATCCTTTTAACAATTAAATTTATTTAGTTTGAAAGTTCAAAGAATGTAGCAGCACCTTGAAGTATATGGTCCTTAGAACTATAAGTAGGTTTCCTTATCTCCCTTTACTTCTTTTTTTATAGGATCTTCCTGTGCTACTCTCATTTCCTATTAGCATTTCTACTATTTGTTGCTGCCTGAAACCTGTATCTCAACCTTGCCTGACATTTCAGGCCGAATTAATTGAATTCAGAGATTAAATGACATTTGAAGTGGGCCTTGAAGGATAAGTATGAGTTCGTGAGACTCAGTACAAATGAATGAAAGCTATAATCCAAGCAAAGGCAGAGAGGTAGGAAAGAACCCAGTTTGATTGGGAAGTGGGGTGTTCTATAGCAGGGGTCCCCAACCTACGGTGAGTTGTATAATTATTTCATTATATATTACAATGTACTAACAATAGAAATAAAGTGCACAATAAATGTAATGGGCTTGAATCATCCTGAAACCATTCCCATCCCCACTTCCCAGGTATGTGGAAAAGTCGTCTTCCATGAAAATGATCCCTGGTGCCAAAAAAGTTGGAGACTGCCATTCTATAGGACAGTTGGCTAGGGAAATGGCTATTGTTAAAGGATGAAAAGAAGGCTGGTTTAGATTGTGAAGGACTCGGAATGTTTCAAAGAAGTTTATGGTTTATATTGGATTTTTATGTATATATAGTAGATAATGATTGCTTGAAGTATTTGTTTGCTTTTGTTTTATTTTGTTAATTGAGGCTTAATAGTAGGATTAGTTTGTGGCCCTTTCATTGTGTAGAAACTACATGGGCAGCAGTAAGGAGAATTGATTGAAGAGCAACATGGAATAAAGGAATGGAAAACAATTAGGATTTAATTGCAACAGCCTGAGTGGAAGATTGACAGGAAGCTAAACTGAGAATTGAATGTAGGGGCTATTTATAAGAGATATTGTAAAGACCACTGGCAGGAATTTGTGACTGATTCAAAGTGGACCTGGCTAGCTGTGAGGACAATGGAAAAGTCAAGGATGACTGAGTTTTGTTTTGTTTTGTTTTATTTTACTGTGGCAACTGCTGGATGAAAAGTTGGTTTCTTTCACTAAATAAATAAAAAGGGAAAGAGAAAGTTTGTGGGAGTACCTAGGAAGTTTGGGTTTAATTTGGGAATATATTGACCGAGGTGATATTTATACAAGTTTGGAATCACAATAGGTAGTAGGAGCATGAGAATTTGGAACTCAGAAAAGTGAACAGCGCTAGAGATAAACATTTAGAACTACTAGCTATTTGGGTGTGTGGTAGCCGAAGTTAAAATGTGTCAACTCTATTTGGTTGACGTACTGCTATTAATTTTCTTCCATTTCAAGAACTCCTTAAGCCAACATTCTCCAAATTATAATATCTTGTCTTCTGTTTTTTGCCCTCTTTTAAACTTGATTCTTCCTTTGATTCTTCCCTTGGGCCCTTGCAAATTCTCTTCTCACTTGTGAACACTATTGCTACTCTCTAAAGTGGATCGATTCTTATTTACCCTTAAGGCTTCTATGGCTGTCCAATTTAGATAATTCTGCATATTGAAATTTTTCCTGTCACTTTGTATTCTTGGTGTATAATATCAACAGTCACCATTTATAACTATGTATCTCCATAATTACATTGTGAGTGCTATGAGAATAAAAAAAAATAAAAACAAAAAACAAAAAACCCCACCTGGTTTCATCCTTACTACACCCTTAGTGTAGCATGTAACCTGGCCTAGAATTCTTTATTCCTTCCTTCCTTCCTTCCTTCCTTCCTTCCTTCCTTCCTTCCTTCCTTCCTTCCTTCCTTCCTTCCTTCCTTCCTTCCCTCCTTCCTAAAAGACTCAGTGAATTAAAGTATAGGTTTCTTTTGGATATGGCCTGATTTTCAAGTTCTAAAATTATAATCCTACATTAAGTCTGTGCTATCTCTTGAGTGGAATATTTAGGAGTCTATTGCTCACCCCCCACACATCTCCAGTGTCTTCCATGTCTAATCAAACTCAGCCACCACTTCAAAGCACAGCTCTTATCCTACCAAGAACTCTTCCTTCCTCTCTTCCTCTCCTTTCTAATGCTAGTTGAAAACTTAAGTAGTTTGCAATTCTAAGCTGAATTTCCTATAAAATCCTTTATCTTTAAATTTAGAATATGATCTTCATCTAACTTTTTGGCTTTTTCTATCATGATTTTACGACAAACTGGGTACTTTCCAGCTAACTGGAACTATTCGCATTTGGACAAGTGCATTCAGTAATTTCATGACACTATCAGTTTTCTTATACATTCGGTCAGTAAATATTTTTGTGTGCTTTCTCTATGTCAGTTTAGCACTAGGCTCTGAGAGTAAACATAAACAGGACTTATACATTTAATGCTATTTCCTTCCTTAAAACACTCTCCCCCACAAGCATTGCTTATTAAAATTCTTCAAATCTTTGCTCAAATGTCCCTATCCTAATAAAGCCTATCTCACCTACCCTAATTAAAACTGTATTCACCCATTCCTAGCAGGGGGCACACTGAACATCAACTATCCTCCTCCACTTTTTACTTTTTTTCTTAACACTAATGTTCTAACATGTCATAAAATATACTTGTTTATTATGTCTATTCAATATCATTTGCCATCACTCACTAGAATGTAAGCTCCACAAGGGAGGGCAGAGATCTTTGACTATTCACCAATGCACTCCAACTGCCTGGAAAAATAGTAACATTCAGTAAAATGTCTAGCTCATAAGACATTCTCTAAATGAAATCTCCTTCGAGGACCCAAGCTACAGTTTATATAGCATTGGTCTCATGCCTCTCAGATAAGGTGCAGCATTCTCCTTTGCTGGATCTTCCTGTTGAATAAAAAGCCCTGCAAGGCTAGACAGTGTTGTGCACATATTTGTATCTTCCATAGCATTTAGCCCATAAACCCGGTAAATAGCAAATAATTACTGAAAAAAATGAATGAGGTTAAGACACTAGGACATAATATACTGTGATGATGTAGTACGTCTTTCAAATATTGTGGCCCAGTTGAGTCTAAGGTAAATCATTGTTTTGTCCATTTAGGCTCTTTTCATTTAAATTCAGTATGTCAAAGGATTTTTAGACAGCAGTGATATAGATAATTTGTTCATTCTGAGCAGGTCAAATATATTTGATATAATCTATACTTTAGTGACTTTATAGGATTAGATTGAGCTCTGCCTGGAAGAAGAAGAGTTCAAGAAACTGTAGTGTTTGCTACAGGAACACATAATATAACAGATGGTCTTTTCTTCTTTATAGGCACAGAAAACCATCTTAACTTTGCAAAATTAAAGCGCAGAACTGACACAAATATTGAACAATTCTCTTAACTTCCCAACCAAACCCCAAAACTTAGGGTTTGAAAATTGGTTACAGCTGTTCCTTTCTATTTCTTAGGTAGTTTTTTGTTTGTTTGTTTTTGTTTTCATTTTTGCCCTTAGTGGTGGACACTTTTACGCACCAGCATTCAAGCAGAGCCTCGCACTGCAGGTGCATTTACCATTTGGGGAACGTGCTGCCCTTGTTTTGTTAGCCTCAGCATTTTCCAAAACCTCTCTTCGCCCGTGGTGCTTGTGAATATATCACTGTCCACCTCCTTTGCCTTTTGTATTTACCATTGTCTTATGCTTCAGCGTTTCCGATGCCCTTGAGAAGCCATAAGCATGCTTTACATTTGAAAGAGTGCCAGCTCATTTAATCAGGCTGAGTTTGAGAGGCATGGATGAATTTATTCTATCTAACATTTAATAAAAAATAATTTTAAAATGTGACTTATGCCATGACATGCTTAGCATTACCCTTCCAGGTTTAAATCTGAGAGTTGTCAGTGCCCTCCCTAGTCTGGAAACAAGACATGTTATCAATCAAGTGCGTGGGTGACAAGGCCGCTGATGTCTTCCCAAGGCTCTTGTTTAATAATGGATTTTCCAGTGTAGTCATGTTCAGTAAATGGATTACAAAACTTAAGCCCATTTAAAAGGTTTTAGAAATTCATTATTAGTTTTAAAAGATGAATGCACAAATTAACTACCCATGATGGAGGAAGCATACCAAATATAGCCAGGTCCTGTGTGGTTTTAGCCTATGATTATATCTAGTATAGAGTAGGGTAAGAAGTCAGTACTGTTTTACAGACAATGCCACTGAATCACCGAGGAAGTGATTCATTTCAAAGGAGACTCAAAAAGGGAGATCAGATGACAAAATTGTGCTTTGAACATTTTCATCTTTTCTCTTGCTCTCAGAAGTCCTCAACCATCTAGCCTCTGGGCAGACTGACTGCTATTTCTGGAGTCAGTACCTCAGCCCAAGTTTTTTCCACATAATAATATTATGATTTAGAATGAAAGAATTCTTATCAGTTATCACATCTTAATTTCCTTAATTAAACTTCAGTGCCAGTTATCAAGCTGTTATCTTTCAGCTCCAAACCCACCAGCTTCGTGGTTCCTGGGCTGGCTCTCAGCAAACTGCATTCCCCTTTGCCATCTGGCTTCTTACTCAATTTGGCCAATAGGGCATGCTGGAGGGAGGCTGAATGGCAGGGGAGAGGGAAACTGTTGGTTGCTTCTTCCTTTGCAGGCTGTCCCTTTCACGATAGCCACAGCACTTTGTCCTGGCTGCAGCCATTTCCTGGTCGCAGTGCCAGTTTCTTGGTTTTTTTTTTTTTTTTTTTTGCATTCCTGGAATCAGTTTCATCACGACTTGGAGTAGCCAGGCCATGTCCTCTCTTTAGCAGTCTGTGTTCCAATTCTATGGGGCCCTCTGCCAGACTCCTAGTTTCTAATAACCGCAAAGTCCTTTGTTTTCTAGGCTGTACAGGTGTTCAATCATTCTCACCATTTCTCATAACTATGTTACCTCAGTGTCTTTTTTCTTATTCTTTTTCTCACTTTTCGTTTGTATCTTTAGTCCTCCAACACTTGATTAATAATTCCCCATGTTAAATTCTCTCTGTTTAAACAACTAACGCGCTCTGTATTTTCCCAGCTAGACCTTGGCTGGAACAAGTGCCAGAGACAATCAATCAATCAGTCCATGACTAAAGCCAGTTTGTCTCCAGCTACTAAAGGGACTCCGTATGATTAAATGATTTGAGTGTTCCATCTCTTTTCTCTCAGGTCATTGAAAGTATTTTACATGTAATTATAATATATGTAATTTTTTAAAAATGATTTATAATTCAATGTTATTAGCAGGTTACTTCACAGCTTACTTACTTGTTGATGCTTTCCCTCCCACCCTTCCTAACTTTTCTATGTTTTTCTTGTATTTTAAGCCGGGGTATGAGGAGGAACAGGAGTATGATAGTGGCTACGTCCTTGAGAATCTCTTTCTGTATTCAAAGATACACGAATTTTGAGGTCCACTAATCCAGTATCTCCACTTCCCATTCCCTGCTCCTTCAAAGTAAATTAGAAGCTTCAGGCAAAAAGCAGAGAAGCTACCCACCTTCTGTTAATTTCTTTCTTTATTGTACTAACACGTTTGCTTTCAAAATTTATTACTATTACTTCATAGCCACGCCTCAGATTACACTTAACAAAGGCTATGTCATGAATTAGTCTAACTTCCCACAAATGAAATTAAGTTAGAGAAACCAGCAGCAAATATTTTTTTATAGTAAGTTAAAATTGTTGGTGTCGTCATACTTTTCTGTACTCAGTATCCAAAGTAAATATCAAGTAAATTCAGGAAAATAAACAAAATCATTTTCTTGGTTAATTTTTAAAAGTATTGTATGTTTACTCCTTTTTTTAATGGATAGTTTACAAACAACTAGTATGTATTATGTGACATACTACACACTCACTGAATATTTTAAGTGGGAAATTCTTTGTGGAATCATTCTTTATTAAATAATAACTAGTGTTAGCAATACCTGTTACATGAGAAAGTCATTTAACAAAGACTGCAAATTATTTGTTGTCCCATCTAAAGTTTGTTTCATAGGAAATTTAAATTTTAGTGTCTCAACTTGAATGTAAAATATTTCCCTCATATGGTATGGCAAAACATATTTTCTTCTTTGCTGCATTTTACATTTGAGATACAGTCCATTCAGGATCTTTTTTTTTGGGAGGGGGGGAGGGCAGTCAAGACATTAAGTGATTAGAGACTTTTACCCTACAGCTCTGATTTACATGCTTATAAAGATAATTGATAGGCCAGAATAATGATATACTTTGGCCCTAGAAGTTCCTTGATGATGAAATCCCATGGCCTATTTTCTCTGCTGTGCTGTTTTTTGTCTTCTGGGCAGGCGTTTTTATCAGTTCGGTTTGTTAGTGTGATTAGTCCAAACTTGTCCAGCGCTTTATGTCTGAAATAAGTCATTAATTAGCCAATATTTTTGTAGCACCCATTAAAATCATCTAAGAATGTCAGAAGGCTGTGAAGTTGGAAACACATTTAAAAGAGCTCTGAAATTAAAAAAGCTTATCTTCCAAAAGGAGTGTGGTAACATGTTAAAAAAATACATGAATTGATATCAAAAAGAGGCACAAGAGCTAAAGAGAAGACCATTGTTTAGATGGAACCAGGCTGGTGCACTGCCAAAGAAAACAAACAGCATTTTTGATTTAAAGTTGCCTCACTCTGTTGGAGGGGGTGGTTTCTCCAATACCAAGTTAGATCCCTTGTACTGTCTTGAGATAGTGACAATCTCTTTCTTCCGTTGTACCCTCACTGCTAGCACAAAATGTAAAACACAGTAAGTACTCAGAAAATATTTGATGAGTACATGTATCGGTAGAGATAATGGAACCATTTGTTTTCCAAGAGGAGTAATTTCCTCCTTTCTTCTCCTGAATTCTCTGGTTATAATCAGATCACTGCTAGATCAACAGTCAAACCGTTTATTTAGAGGTCACTGGTCATCATCTTAATATATTTATCTAAAAATCTGAAGTATATTACACTGATTTTTATTGTAAGATTATGCAAAAACATTTATTCTGTCAACTGCTGATTTAAAACTTCCACCAACTTGGAAGGATATGATCTTAAATAAAAAAGTACGCTTACATAATCATCCATCTTTTTCTAACTTCTGAAATGTTAAGTAAGGCATGAGAATTTTCTTAATAATCGAGCAGTATACCCCAATCATTTTTGCATTGCCTCCTTCCTTGCTTCAATTTATATTTATGCTAGTGAAATTTATTAGTATTCTTCATGGAAACACTACTATTTTCCCCTAAGGAAAATATTTTATTTCCCTCATGTAAGTAGCATTTAGTCGTGAAATAAAGAATTTATTTTGGCTTTTATTTTGGGTTTTTGTTTTTTGTTTGTTTGTTTTCACATCAACTTCATTCTTAATGTTCACTCAAAATTATTTACCAGACCTGAGTTCACGTAAAAATGTTAATGGATTCAAAAGCAGTTAGTCAAGTGAAATTGCAATGAATAAATTAAATTTGAGGAAAACTGAAATAATAAAGGGGTCTAAGTTTATGAAAAAAGTAAATCAAAATTATGCTTTTAAAAATACCTGATACCTGAACATGGTATGTTTTTCCATTTGTTTATATCCTCTGCGATTTCCTTCCTCAGTGTTTCATAGTTCTCCCTGTAGAAGTCTTTCCCCTCCTTGGATAAATATATTCTTAAGACTTTTATTTTCTTTTTTGCTATTATGAAAGGTATTGAGCTTTGATTTGATTGTCAGCTTGACTGTTGTTGGTATATAGGAATGCTACTGATTTGTGTACATTGATTTTGTAACCTGCGACCTCGCCAAATTTATTTATCAATTCCAGGATTCTTGTGGAAGAATCTTTGGGGTTTCCAGATATAAGATCATATTGTCAGCAAAGAGCAATAGTTTGACTTGCTGTTTCTCCATTTGGATACCCTTGATTTCCTTCTCTTGTGTGAATCCTCTGGCTAAGATTTCCAGCGCTATGTTGAATAGAAGTGGTGACAGTGGGCACCCATGTCTGGTTTCAGTTCTAAGCATATATGGTTTTTATAATATTGAGGTATGTTCCATCTATGACTATTTTGTTAAGCGTTCTTATTATAAAATGGTGCCGAATTTCATAAAATGCTTTCTCTGCCTTCATCAAGAGGATCATATAGTCTTTGTTTTTGTGTCCATTTATGTGACAAATCGTATTTATCAATTTGTGTATGTTGAACCATCCTTCCATTTCTGGGATGAAACCCACTTGATTATGGTGGACCATATTTTTGGTGTACAGCTGAATTTTGTTTGCTAGGATTTTATTGAGAATTTTTGCATCTGTACTCATAAAGGATATTGGTCTGTAGTTTTCTTTTTTTGTTATGTCCTTTCCTGGTTTTGGTATTAAGGTGATATTGGCTTCACAGAACAAATTGGGGAGAATTCCTTACTTCTCTATGCTATGAAATAATTTCTGTAGTATGGGTATCAGTTCTTTTTGGAAGCTCTGGTGAAATTTGGCTGTGAAACCATGTGGTCCTGGACTTTTTTTGTTGGGTGATTTTTTATTGCTGCTTCAATATTGGTCTGTTCAGGAGTTCTATTTCTTCTTGATCAATCCTACAGAGGTTGTGTGTTTCCAAGAATTCATCCATTTCCTCAACATTTTCAAGTTTATGTGCAAAGATGTATTATTCAGAGATGATATTTCCTATTTCCATAGTATCAGTTGTAATATGTCTGTTTTCTTTTTTGATTGAGTTTGTTATGGTCCCTTTTTTCTGTTTCTGGTTAATCTAGCCAGAGGCTTATTGATTTTGTTCATGTTTTCAAAGAATGAACTTTGTGTTTTATTAATCTTCTGTACAATTCTTTTGTTATGGATTTCATTTAGTTCTGCTCTAACCTTAGTTATTTCTTTTCTTCTGCTTAGTTTGGGATTGGTTTGTGCTTCCTTTTCCAATTCCTTGAGATGATTCATTAGCGTGATGATTTTTGATCTTTCTGTCTTTTGGATGTAGACACTTATGGCTATGAATTTTCCTCTTACGATTGCTTTTGCAGAATCCCACGGATGTTAACTTGTGTCCTCTTTGTCATTTAATTAGAAGAATCATTGATTTCCATCTTAATTTCCTCCTTTACCCAATAATCATTCAGCAGTAGGTTGTTTAATTTCCATGACGTTGTGTAGAGTTGAATGTTTCTGTTGGAATTGATTTGCAATTTTATTCCACTGTGGTCTGAGCAGATATATGGTATAATTTCTACTTTTTTAAATTTGTTGAGACATGTTTTATGGCCTAACATGTGATTGATCTTAGAGAATGTTCAATGAACTGATAAGAACATATATTCAGTGGTTTTTGGGTACAGTGTTCTGTAAACATCTGTCAGGCACATTTGTTCTAGAGTTCCTTTTAAGTCCATTATGTCTTTGCTTATTTTCTGCTTGAAGGATCTGTCCCATTCTGTGAGTGGTGTGTTGAAGTCCCTGGCTGTCATGATGTTACTGTTTATCATTTCGATAAGGTAGGGTTTGCTTTATGAATGTTGGTGTACCTATGCTAGGTGCATAAATATTTGGGATTCTTATTTCTTCTTGTTGAATTGTTCCCTTCACCGTTATATAATTACCATATTTGTGTTTCTTAACTTTTGTTGATTAGAAGTCTATGTTATCTGGTATGAGAATGGCCGCACCAGCTTTCTTTTGGTTTTCATTTGCAGAGAATATTGTTTTCCATCTCTTCACCTTGAGTCTGAATGAGTCCTTGTGGGTTATATGTGTTTCCTGGAGACAGCAAATACTTGACTGATATTTTTATGTGCATTTAGCCATCCCATGTCTCTTGAGTAGGGACTGTTAGGAAGGGATCAAATCTGCAGGTGGCAGATACAGGTCAGGAGGATGGTTTCTAGTGGTGGAGAAGCCAGAGACCAAGCAGGCAAAGGGATTGCAGGAAAACACAGAACACCTGACAATCACATACACCAATCATCTGGTAACATCCCACACCTCTCATAAACCCTCCCCTTCACACCAGGCCAATAAAAGGAAACCACCTGGGAGTCCTTAATGTCTTTCTACACTCTTTGAGACTGACCCGTTCCTCTCTCTGTAACGTATTTTCACTTTGTGTAGCTTCCTTCCTTTCTATAATTGTGTAGCTTTTTTCTTTCTTCATTCTTTTTTACACTAAAACTTGTTTGTGTGAAATTGCTTCCTGTCTGTGTTCACTCTGTTGCACTGGCCCTGCTTGCAATTTTTCCATGCAAGGAGCCAAAGAACCAGGAAAACACTTCTCTTTCAAAAACCCAACCCTGACAGCAGTTCAAGCCATTCACATTTATTGAAAGAATTGATAAGTGGGTGGATTTTCATTCATCCTGTTGAGTAGAACTTTATTGCTTTATTTTACCTCTTGACATGCTGTAGTATCTGGGCTCTGACCTTTAGTTGTGGGAAGGAAAATTAACATTAACAATAATAAGAAAACCAAAATTGATGAAGAAGTAATGCCCAGGTCCATTTTTCTTGAATATTCTATCTCATATGCTTATTGTTAACTAGAAAACATTCTTTTATGTTGGGAAAGAATGGAAACTTTTTGTCAAAGTTAGGATGAGTAGGAGTTGCAAGATGGAAATATACTGGCTGTCTGATAGATGATGAATATATCAAATATAAATAAACATAAATCTTATTGTTATTATAAATCCAGTGTAGAAACATCTACTTTATTCAGAAATGTCAGTTCTCTTTGAATGTAAGTAAGAAACTGCAATTTTGTTTACCACTGAATTTGTTTTATATATATATAGGTTCTCACATTTGCTTAATTTGTTCTTTTAGAATATAAAAAGAAATGTTATATTCTTTTGAGAGGAAAAATGATAGATTGTATTAACAAGTATTGTCTCTTGAGTTTTCATGAATCCAGGCATAGCTAATGCGTAGGGTTTATTGCTTATAATTAATTAAAATATTCTTAGTTGTAGAACTTTATTTTACTTCTCAAGATGTTAAGGCATATAATATTACTATTTTAAACTCATCCAATTTAGCCTTTGAATTGGCAGGGCCATTCACTGGTCAACTATCAAAATTTGCTAAGAATTAAAAAACTTTGCAAACAATTACACAAAAACAAAACAAAAGAAAACAAAGAGACCAACAACACTTTTTCTTCCATCTGAAATAGTCAAAATCTTTGTTAGCTAAAAAATATTTACTGATAAATTTATTATAATGCTATAGCCTGAAAAATTTGTTTTTCATCTGTCTTTGAAATGTGCTATTACAGAGTGCTTTATTTGTTTCTTCTAAGAAAACAGGCTAGACATCTAGGAGAGCAGTAATTTTGAATTGTCCTACAGTGCAGGTAAAAATGCCACCAGTCTGAAGAAGTATCCCTTTTTTGTGTCCCCATTGTGCTCATTCATGTCTCACCCTGTTCTTTAATATTCTGTGAGAGTCTGAGGAAGTGGCTGCTATACCAAGTGCTTATTCAATTAGACACTCTGTCACATGAAGTGAGAATGTAAATTTTAACAATAATTTAGATATCTAAAATCATTCACAAGTACATAGGATTGTTCATTATTCATGAATAAAGTGATTTAGAGCTGAGGCTGAGCTGAAAGTCTTTCTGGTAAAGAGGTTGAATAAAAAAGAAAAGACTTAGGATCACAAAGTAATTTCATAAAGTGCTAGTTCTGCAATCAGCAAGTGACATTCATTACTTGATAAAATTAGTGGAGAAATAAATTTTACTCTGTTTCTCAAATAATTGTATTTGTAAGATCATAGGAAGCAAACCATCAGAAAGATGAAATTAAATTTTAGTTTATTTATTAGCTACAATCTTTATATCAAGGAACTTTTCTGTTCCTAATAGTGATGTGACTTGGTCTGATTTTATAAGTTCATTTGGGATTTTGGTGGGCCAGATGTGGAAAATGTTTCTAGCTAATTTAACAAGTGATATCCATAAACTAGTTATAATATGACTTTAAAAATATTCCACACTCTAACTGCTCCACATTCTTTCAACTGGAATCTCAATCAGTTCATGATTTGTAAAATATGGAACATTTATGCCAATACTTATTAACCAGGATTGGGAAATGGCTGTAGATCTTTAATTCCTGTCCCCAAAATCCCTTCTGTAAAACTCACCTATCCTTTTAGTAGTCTCACAGTTGCTTTGTGTATATTGTGCTCCAACCAAACTTGCTGCATATGAAAATGTCTATGTTAGCAACTTTGCACACCATTTAGTTGTCCTGATTGGCTCCCCGTAGTCTTTTCTGCAATCACAGTCAGTAACAAAACTTCTGGATAAGGAGTTACAGCACCTCTTAGGTTCAGATCACCATTGCACTACCTACTAATGCTGAAGCTAGGAACAACTCATGTAATGTTGCTGGGCATTCATTTATTTATCTAGAAAAAGAAATAAGAATAGATGATTATCTCTTATTTCCTCAAGTTCTGAAATTCTAATTTGCACTAATTTGTTTCTCAATCTTTCATGTTTACTTTTGCCCAGTTCCTTCATTTACATTCCAAAGGGGAAATATTTTGTGTGTTCTACTTTCTAAACCATTTTTAAGCCCTCAGAACAGTATACAGAACAATACCCTCCAATAATGAAAATTCAATAAATATCCCAATAGTCTGTGTTATCCTTTCTGCCATGGAATGTAATACCTTTCTTAACTTCTTTTTCAAATATAAAATTCACAAACTTGCTGTTTTGTGCCTAGTGAGAGATAAATAGTGTAAGTAGCTCTCAATTTTTTTTCTCTTAGAGTTTTGAGAGTGGACTGGGAATGGGAACCTGGTAAACCTACTCAATGTGAGATTTTATTGTATAAAAATCAGACTACCTGTTAAAAAGTTGTCTGTAAAATATGTAATTTAATTTTCATCTTGCATAACCAAATTTCCATGGCCTCAATTAACTTACATACATTTCCCAATTAACTTTAACTTTTCAGTAAGCAAGGGCTTTACTCAGGTTTTAGAAATAAAATTCCCACTTAAAACATTATTTCGAACAGATATTTATGGTGTCAAGATGTATATTCGGAATCCAGTTGGTGTTTTTAAATGAAACATCTATATTAAGTTAAGGTTTAGAGCCACTTCCCTTGCTTCAAACCATGAGTATGTTGCCCAGCCCCTTCATCTGGTAATTATTATGTAAAATGAAATCACAAAAAAAAAAAAAAAATGTGGAGCATCTTTTCTAATCATGAAGCTGTAGCAACACAGTTTTGCGATTATGCAATTCTTTGCAATGTAACTCCTGCCTAACAATGATTTAGTTGATTAAAAAAATAATGAGGTGCATATCATCTGGCTCTTTTTTCATTTTGTAAATTTATTAGTATAATACATATTATGTAGGTTGTTGATTGTGGCGATTCACTAGAAAAGTGCAAAACAAGGTCAAATTGGAATGCAGATGAGGTCATAAACTTTTAAAATAGTCAATAAAGCAATTAATGTATCAACAGCATGTGCTATTAAGCAGTAATGTAATGATACCACTGATCACACCAGGGTCCTCCGAGTGTTTATAAACAGGCAGGGAAGCTGGGCTCTGTAGACATTTCACATGGATGCCACAGAAAAATACCAACATTTAGCCTTGGAATCATTAACATAATTCCATTTCAAATGTTTCCAGGGAGCTGAAAATATACATATTACAAAGCATACTTTAAATAATCAAAACAAAAGCATCTAAAATCTAAATCAGAGCCATTTTTAATTATTTACTTTTTAAATTATAAAGGCAATACAAAGTCATTGTAATAAATGTAAGTAAAACTGAAGTTTGAAAATTAAAAATTAAAATCTCTGACCTCTCAAATTCTATTTGGGGAGATAGCTTCAATTCATAGTTTAGTTTGAATTATTCTTTAAATTTTTCTCTTTGCAATATATATATATATAATATATGAGGAATATGATATATGCCTATCTATTAAATATGGCTAACGTTTATGATATATGCCTATGTATTATATATGCACAGGATTATAATAATGGAATCATACTATATTCCACATATTTATTTTTCTCTGTATCATTCAATTATGTGTTTGTTTTTATTTTTCCTTTGGATACTTCAAACATTGAGAATGAAGCAAATCTTATGAATTAGCATAGGTTAATGTTCAGTACAGTTGAAAATATCTTGCTATATATTTTTAGGTATCCCAAACCATCATGGTTAATACCCCTAAAAAGCTATTATAAAATCACTATTGAAGGTCTCCTATAGAAATATTAACAAGATGTTCAGGTAATTTATATTCCTAGAATAAAACAAGCAGATGTATGTCATTCCTCTCCTTATCAGTTGCATAAATGGACTACCTGGTATCTGGACTTTATTTCCAACACCACCACATTTTAAAAGTATTATCGGGTTATACTTAATTCCAGGTCCCAAATGAAAAACAGATTATTTAGTTGCATTTGTTTTGTGATGATCATTTATTCATAAAATGCCAAAGAAAGTGCAGGAATCACTTATGTTTCTGTTTTGGCTGACATGATGAAGAGGCCTTACCAGTGAAGAATAGACAATGTCTTAATTTATGAAGTTATAGGCCACGTTCATGGCTAAGAGAATGGATGTAGTGACTATTGACCAGATGAGGATTCACGGGTAGGACTGACTATCATTTTTCTGCACATGTTTTTTTTCCCCTCCCAGATCGTATTTGCAGCATTGCGTTGAAATTGAAGACCATAATTCGGCCGCACTGCAACATACAAACACATGCGTACACAACTAAACATTTATTTTACTAATTTACATGCTTTTGTAGTTGAAAGAAGATAAGCTATTGTCAGTCAGTCACCCTGCAGTTATTATTACAGAGTTTGAACAGTACAACAGCAGGGCATCATTCACTGACTGAGTAAATGTTATATCAGTCATGCAAATAAGCTATGTTGATGCCTGGTAGAAATCAGAAGAGAATTCTAAGCTATGAACTTTGATGCAGTCCATGTTTGAAGAAAAAGATAACTCTAAACTTATTAATACCTGGAATTTCAAATAAGCTTTAAGAGAAAAAAATCATATGTAGAAGTATTTAACCATATATACCCAATATACTATACTAGGCATAGCTACTTGTTCATTGGTCAAATTATGAAAACAATTTAAATATGTAACATAATCATAAGAATTTAAGTGTGAATAAATTAATCCTTTATATTGATATTTAATTATCGTTTAGCATTTTGTATGCTATAAAGGCCCAAATGTACTTTTGTATTTATTCAACAGATAGAATGTATTACCAGGGATTGATCTTGGAACCGTAGTAAAGAAGATAGAAAGAATATATATTTTTGTCAAGGTAAAGAGAAAAACAGTAAGTCAGTGAATATACAAAGGGATTTCATCTTGTAATAAGCAGCATGGAAAAGATAACCCAGAGAAATAATAGTAGAGACTGTAACAGAGAATAATAGTTAGACCGGTCAGGTATACTTTGCTGAGAACATGACAGTTGAACTAAGATCTGAATGATCCAGAGAAGCAATAATCAGGAGGAAAAGTTTTTCAGGTGGAAATATATAACAACAAGTGCAACTAACCTGAGGCAAGAATTCTCCTGGCAATTTGAAAGAATGGGGAGACAACCAATAAGCTGGGTACAGGGAGATTGAGGTATGGAAGACTTTTAAAATCAACTTTTGAAAGCAGTATAGGAAATTATTTAAAACTTTGTTATCACTAAAAATGGAATGAAAATATACAAGTATTCTATTATTTGAAATTACATATGTTGTTTTGCTAAAAGAAAAAAATATTCAAAGTTATTTAGTAGAAATCATTTTAATAGTAAATTTTAATTATAGTTAAATTATCCATCATCATATGTAGATGGACATTATTTCTATTATTTACTTACTAGAGTCTAACCAATGTGTGGTTTCATTCTGAATTAGAGTGTTGAAAAAAATCTTAGCATTCATAATACCCAAATATTTCTTCTCTCCCCTTTTACAACTGAGGAAACCAAAGGCAAGTTGGTTTCAGTGATTTGTCCTAAGCCAAACAAGCTGTGATAGGGAATCCTGTGGAAGTAAGATCTTCAGAGCACTCAGGCAGTGTGTGTTTTCCTGTTGCAACACACGTAAATCTATACAGAAACAACACTCAAGAGGTGGAAAATGAAATTGGTTTGAAAATTTAGATTATTAGAATCTTAAAAACATATGATAATTTTTATGACTACTTAAATGTCTGATTTAAGTAATTCTTAAAGCAACCCTAATAGATGGCAAATGCTATTCCAGCTGTTTTTAAAGAAATGCATAGTGAATGAATTTCTTATTCTGTGTTACAAAAACTGGACTACGAACTAGTAAAGAGGTTTGCTCAATCCTAGTCTAATATTTGATAACGTTACAATTTTATTTGCATCTATTTTCATGAAATATTGAATGTTGTTACTTAGTATGAATATTTATTTGTATAATACAAATATATAAAATATATAAATTATAGCAGGTATCTGTGATTATGAACATTTATTTCTTGTTTATTTAGTGGTACTT
>RJWJ010027686.1:0-22000 GCA_004363605.1 Indri indri
CTCAGAGTTGATAGTGGAGTGTCCTACCCAAATGTAAAAAAAGGTACAAAACCCATCATGGCCAGAATGCCTTTTGGATGAGCAAAAGTACAGCTAGTATGGGGAAGACATTGTTGATGTAAGTAGTTTCCAGAATTTGACTGGACTAGGAGGAGATGATTATTTTAGAGCTCTTGAGGGACAGGAAGGGAAAGTAAGGGAACAATAGGTCCTAGTAGCCAGGGAGGTAACAAGTAAGGGAGAATTGAGCATTGTTTGAAGGACAAGACTTAAAGTGAACAAGAAATTCAAGTTTCTTGATCCAGGAGAATCATAAGAGGTTTATGGAGTTGGTCAAGTGAAGCAGTAGGGAGTAGGTGGGATAGTGGCCAAAAGAATTATGACAGAATGGGAAGTCTGGGCTTGATTGGAAGGGGTGGTTTTATGGAGCAGAAGGTGGGAGGGAAGATTTAAGGAGCTCTACCTCAGTTCACGGGCTACCACACCTGAGGAACTAAATATTTTGCTTCGTTTAATTTTAATTAATTTAAATTTACGTTAAATAGCTCCATGTGGCTAGCACCTACCATATAGGACGTTGCTGCTCTAGAACTTGCTCCAATGCAGTAGGAGGGTCTACTTCTAAGTCCCAGTCCTACCCAATTTGCATTTGGCCTTCTGTGATCTGCAATATATTAAGATAGAATAAGTCATGAATCCCCAAATTTACAACTTAGGCTGCTAAACCCTGTTGATGAGCTTTTGCTCCATGGTTGAAGTTCAATCAAACTGAAGGGAACAGTCATAAAAGGGAAGGATGTTGGATTCCAGTCCATACCTTATTTTCTTTCATTAATCCACTTTGACTCTGTTGAGCCTGCTATCAAATTTTCCCATTGTGCTAGTGGTTTTAACATAAATCATGACAATGAATTAAGAACTAGGCAGTAATTACTGATTAAGTTCATCCAGATATGTGACCAGCCATAGAGGAAATTAATTACTAGTTCAATGACCTCAGTTAACGATGAATCAGTGCCCAGAATATACAAGGCTATAATTCATTTTCAGTTGTGTCTGAATTTCATGACTCAGTCAAGCTGTAGGAAGACTTTTACTCTTCCTTTATACACTTATTTTTCTGGTTCATGTCCCTAGGAAATTAAGTTGCTTTTGCTTTCTTATGATTTTTTTTTGTTTGGACTAAATATTTTCCTAATATTTTCACTGGCTGGGATATTTATTAATATTTCTATTATTGGAGGAGTTTGCTTAAGTAAGTTTTGCATTATAATCCCAAATATGAACACATCCCCTTAATGAGACTGGGAATTTGTGCAACTATATTATAATTTCAAAGGAAATCAGGTTTTTAATTACTGGGGCCTGAATTAGAATATCTACCAAAGAGTCTTAGGGAAAATTATTTCTTGACCCCTTGCACTGTTTACTAACTTTTTGATTGTTTTACATAAGTAATTTTGTTTTTCCTTTCTTTTCACATGTAATATAGTTTTGAAAATTTTGTTTTTAATTTGATATATCCCAGTGGGTATTTTACTTCTTTGTGAGGAAATTTTTTAATCATGCTTTGTTTACAAAGCATGGCATTAAAAAAAATTAAAATGGGTGGGCTACATCAATGTGCTTTTTAATCTGCTCAAAAATTATGTAACTAAAATGAAAAATAATGATAACACCAAATGTTGGCAATGATGCTGAGAAACTGGATCACTTTCGCATTTCTGGTGGGAATATAAAATGGTATAGCTACTTTAGAAAATAGTTTGGCCATTCTAATCATAACTAAAAATGAATTTATCATGTGAGCCATCAGTTCCACTCTTGGGTATTTATCCTGTAAAATTCAAGACTTATTTTCACACAGGAATTTATACACAGGGCTCATAGTAACTTGGCCCAAACTGAAAACCACTGTTAAATAAAGTGTGGCATATCCATACCATGGAATACAACTTAGTAATGAGAAGGAAAAGACTATATGTGCAACAACTTGGATAAATCTCACAGAAATTATACCAATTAAAAAGATCAATGTTAAAAGAATCTATCCTGCCTGACTCTATTTATGTTTCATTTGTGAAAGAACATAAAGATAAAGAACAGACAGTTCTTAGTGGTTGCAAGGATTAGTGGTGGCAAGGAGCAGGGGAAGGGGATGCAGAGAGTAGAGTCTAGGGGATGGGTGTGGCTTATAAAGGGTAAATAGAGGATGTCTTGTGGTGATAGCACGATGTACCACATTGATTGCTGTGGTGGCTACACAGGCTATATCAGATACATGATTGTACACATGAAATACATAACTGATAAAATCTGAATAAGCTCTATGGATTGTAGCAATGTCAGTTTTTTAGTTTTGATATAGTACTATAGGTATGGAAGATGTTAACATCGGGGAAATCTGGGACAAAACTATGAGGATTTATGCATACAATTCTTTGCAACCTCTTATGAATTTATAGTTATTTCAAAATAAGAACTGAAATCATTCCATTGTAAAAAATTTTCCTCCTTTTCCATAATGTTTATGCCAATTTTCTTGATCCTACCTAAAATATACTCTTCTTTTGATTTAAAGAATAGAAAATAAGCAAATGCTATTTCATCTGGCACAGAATTTTATTTACTTTCTGCATTTAATTATTATTATATAAACAATACGTACTCTAGTAAGAATAAATTCAGACATTGTAGAAGAGTACAGTAAAATTTTTTCTCTTAAGTTAGCTGAACTCCCTGAAAAAATCACACTATAAACAATTTATTGTTTATTACTGAGCATCTAGTATACATGGTTTTTAAACCTACGATCCATGGTGAGTAAGGCAATCTGTCTTTGCTTAGGAACAGAAAATTAACAGTAAACCAAACTAATCAATAAATAAATAAGACAATTTCAGATCAGGAAAATATATAAAGAAAACAAGGCAATGTAATGAAGAGCAATATGTGAGGCCAGGGGAGGACTAAATAAAATGGCCAAGGAGTACCTCTTTCAGGAGATGACATTTGACCAAAAACTGAATGATAAAAGGAGCTAGCCAGGTGAAGATCTGGGACAAGATGTGTTTCAGGTAACAAAAACAGTTAGTACAAAGGCCTGAGATGGGATTGAACTTGCCATGTTAGAAAATCAAAGTAGCCCATTTGGCTAATGTCCTGAAGGATAGGTTTGGGAGATGAGGAGTCAGAGACAAGATCATGTAGTTCTGTGTAGATGTGGTAAACAGTGTAGATTATTGTAAGTAAAAAGGAAAGTTACCAGAAAGTTGTAAGCAGGAAGATATCATAATCTGATTTTTACTGTTAAAAGATCAATTTGGTTACTGTATGAACAATGGACAGAAGTGAGAAAAAGGGAGCATGGTGGAAGCAGGGTGACAGGTTAAGAGCCCAATAGTAGAGATAATGGTAGCTTGGACCAAAGAGAGAGCAGTCATAAAATGATTGTACTGGTCCAGGCAAGAAACACGGAAGCTAGGTTTAAGGCAGTAGCCTTAGTGACAGGAGGACTTTAGTTGGAGTGATATGTAATCACAACTTTTGACTAATTAGATGTGGAAAGGAGATGAGAGAAAGTGATGTTTAATATGATTCTCAAGTGATTTATTTTGGTGAGTAGGTGGAGGATATTATTAACCACTTAGAAAATATAGGAGGAAGAGCATTTCAGCATCTGAGAAGGCTAATCAAGAAGTTCCAGGTAGGATATATTGAGTTTAAGGTGTCTGGAGGAGAAGCAGATGAAGGTATATGGTAGGCAGTTGATATATGAATCTAAAATTCTGGAAGAGTTCAAGACTCAAAATATAAATTTGAAAATTATTAACATACTTGTGTATGTTATATAAGAGCATATCTAGGGGTCCAAGAAGAGATCCTTAATACTGTGGCATGTATACATTGAAGAATAATGAAAATATAGGTAATATTTAAATTATAGTCTGACTACAACTATGGAAGATATACCTGCACATGTACATTATGTTTTCATTCAGGGCTTTTTAATTTACCATAGACTTGAGACTAGTGGCCTTTTGTGATCAAAATGCCAATAAAATTCTGAACTTCCTTAAGAAAGTAATGGAGAACAAACAGACTACATTATTCTTTCCTCAAGAAAAATTATGTTGCATAGGCAACTGAAATACTGTATGTAGTAGACTACTTGTTGACACCTTTGGGAAATTGGGAGATGGATGAATTCTCCCAGTATCCCAAAAGGTAAGAACCAGAGCAGAATGAAAGTTGAATGAACTACATGAAAAATGGAAGACCAACAAATAACTTAAAATGACAGTATGACTGATTGTATACAGGCACTGGTACTCAGATGTTCTCCATCTATGCTGATATCAAAAAGGGAAATTATTAATACCTAAGCCTTAAAATCAGATACCAGCGTCCAACAGAAGGCTGAGTTTCACAGCAGATATGCCTGCAGGATGCTGGAGTGAATAACTGAAAGATATTTTGAGCTCTCTACACTCTTTCAAAGGAGCTACCTTAGGTGTGATCTTTCCTCAGAACAATAGAAGATATTTTATACATATATACATGCATATACATGATTATATGAATATACATATTCCATTTAGCAAATATTAAGTTTTCAAGAAATGTTTTGCCAAGTGCTGTGCTCTGTAGCTCTGGAGGTACGCCATTGAGCATGGTAGATTGGGACCCAGGTTTCCTATTAGGCAAATAAACAAGCAATCCTAGTAAAGGGTGAAGGGAAACAAGTAGAGTCCTGAGGGAGCAACTAATCTAGTTGAGTACTCTGGTTAAGCTTCCCAAAGAAAGTGATTTCTAAAGTTGAAACCTAAAGGATGAGTAGACTTTATCCAGGCAGAGAAGATCTGGAGAAATGTTTCAGGAACAATAAAAAGCAAGTGCAAAGTGGGGATTGTGTCTTCTTAAAATCCTTTCCAGTGGTAGAATTTCATAAATCACTCTGTTTCTTAGGTCCCTCATGCTGTCATGATGTTCCTGACAACACCACCCTCTTTCTGGCTTTGAGGTAAGCCACTAAACCACTCTGCACCTAGTTTTCTCATGTGATGAGTGAGAACTCAGGGAGGGTCTCCCAAAACACATGATGGGATTGATGAAAACCCATGGGAGGAAGCAGTTGACTGGGACACCACCAGGCATGGCCTCAGAAGATGTAAGTGCAAGGCCTCGCTCTGCTGTGTAATAATCCAGTGATCTAAGACTAGGCTCAAGATTCCTCTTTTAAAAATGTGAGGCAATCTTATGCTTATATTTTTGTCCTAAAATTACCTTTCTGAAACATCTCCAGTATGAAAGAAGCCACTGGAGAGATCCTATCCTCTCTGGTGGTATGACACCTACACCTCAAATCAAATACAAAAAATTAAAAGAAAAAACTCAATGGCCAAAGCAGAGACATGAGGATGAGCAGAAACAGAATGCAATTTCCTGGCAACAAATATGAGAACTCATTCCAACTAAGAGGAAAAATTATTTCTTTAGATCGTTTTTGAATTTTATTGACATTCCATTCACCTGGGCTTGTTAAAACACAAACTGCTGGGCTTCACACCCAGAGATACTGAGGAGGTCTAGGGTGGGGCCAAGAAATAGCATTTCTAAGAAGTTCCCAAGAGATGCTGATGTTGCTGGTCCAAGGATCACACTTTGAGAACCTCTGTTTTGGAATTCGCAGTCTTCTCATCAATTTTCGGTGTGTTGCTTTTTAAACTAATGAACCTAACTATTTCTTCAGTTCCTGTGACTCTCTCAGATAATCTCAACTACTAATGGAAAGTGCTGCAATGTGAAGACATGAACAGCATAGTTTTAATCATTTTAAAATGCCAGCCTATAATTCCAAGCTCTTATCTTGACTGAGGTCTTTGTGATCATTTTTAAAGTAAATGAAGTAATTGCCCAAGTCATCATAAACTCTAAAGCATTCAGAACCACTAAGTATATTCATGTTTATTAAGAGCTAGAAAATCTCTTATAATAATTTTTTTTGAGAAAATAACAAAAAATGCAGCAGTATTTGAAGGGGTATTTCATCTCCTCTTTGCTGCCCTTTTATGCCATCTGAAAATTCCCATTTATAACAGGTGAGAATTTACAGGCTTATATTTCCTCAATACATTATTTCTTCTTTTCACAGTTCTTTTCTTCCATCCTGGAAGAATGACTTCCAAAAGTCATTACATTTCAGATTACACTATTGGCATAAAAAAATAAAAACCCTAGGCATCCATAATCGATTGCTGATTCTCCATTTAGAGCAACTACATTGGCAAAATCAGTACAACCTATGTTTATACAATATAATCTAAAGATAACATCAATTAACTTAGTAAAGGATTGGGTTTGACATCAGAGTATCTTTATCTCTGCCTATTCGGGTAGCTTCAAGTTGCACTGAATTCTCCTAAAACTTGGAATACATGATCAATAGTTATAAGTAAGAGAAAGGACCAGCTGGGAAACATACTGTAGCTTAACATACACCGTGTGAAAGAAGAATAGCACCTAGCTTCTTTTTTCTTTTTCCCTATTTATGCCTTGAATTACTCAACATGGAGACATTCATCTGATGGAATTAAACACTATATGTGCTGTTCACTTAAGTCACCACGTACATAAAAAGTGGTACCCTAACAAATAAACCCTGATAATGTAATTTGTATTTATAAGATTAGATGTCTTTGTAATATTAGGCATCTTACAAACAACCAAAATCAGTAGAAATCAATAGCAAATAAAAACTGCCAGCCTCATTTATAGCAAAATCTTACATAAGTATAACGATTAACAGTGTATAAAGTGTAACAGTTTACATATGTTATCCTAACTGATGTCCATCATGATCTAATGTGGGAGGAGATTATTACTCCCATTTTACAGATAAGAAAATTGTAGTGACTTACTCAAGTTCACACATCTAGTTCATCACAGGAGAATGTCTCAAAAACATGTGGCCTTCTTTAGACATCTGTGCTTACAACACGTAGAAAAATATTGGAAGCAGGAGGCTAAATTGGTTGCATTTTCTTAGTTTCCATAACAGTGTTATCCTTGGGATTTTTTGTCCTTTTAATTTTGTATCATCTTTTCGTATTTTTGCCAGATCATCGTCTCTCACATGACCACTAAATGTTGGAATTCCTGAGTTTGGTGCTGGCCTGTCTTCCTACCTCTCTTAATACTCTTAAGCGATGTAAGTGACTTCATCCACCCACATGGATTTAAAGTTCCACCTGTAGACCAACAAATTAAAAATATTTTATTTCTAAAACATTCTTCTGCGTTCCAGATACGACCACTAGTCTTATAGTTCCACTTGCCAATGTAGGTTTAATGGGTCAAACATTGACCTCAGAACTCTTATTTTCTACTCACCTTCTACCACTTCACAGAAACTTGTTCTTCATCCAGTCTTCCCCACATCAATAGTGGCACCATCATAAAACCAGATGTCCAAATCCCAAACCAGGAACCATAGCTGCAACACCCAGACAGATCTCAAATGTGTCCAGTTCCCATTATTTTACCATTAACACATGATATCATGTTAACGTGTTCATATCAGTTCTTTTCAACAACATAAAAGAATTTCACTTTAAAAATGGAAATTGGGTCATTTTAGTCATCGTCTGTTTACAACCTTCAGTGGCTTCCTCTTGGCTTTTGAAAGACATATCAGTATTGACATAGCTTATAAGGCCCTTCTCTGATCAGCTCTCATCTCAAACCTCATCTCTTGGCTCTATTCTTTCCTCCCTCACTATACTTTTGCACACTGGCCTTCCCTCAGTTGCTGCTATGTGTCAATCTCTTTAACTCTTCAGAGCCTTTCTGCAAGCTGGTTCCTCTTTCAACAGTGTTCATGCAACTCACATCTTGGTATTCTTCAAGTTGCAGTGCAAGTGTTACTTACTCAGAGAGATCTCACCTCTCTTCTCTTGATCTAAATTAAGTCCTTTTACACACTTTCAAGCATCCTATTTCTTTTTCCTATTTTTTTCATAGAACTTATCACCAGTTTTAAATTATATAATTAATCATATGATTATCTGTTTATTTTTTTCTGTGCTTCTTGGTAGACTATAACGTTCATGAGATCAGGGGTCAAATCCATTTTGCTCTACTATGAACAGTAAACTAGCATAGTCCCTGGTGGCATATATGTTGATATTGTTTATATTTGAATAAATAAATGAGCATATTTTTAGAATTTATTGCACATTGACCTGGAAGTCAAGACCCCTGGTATATTGTCCTTATTCTGAAACCAACAGCTTATATGGCCTAGAGCAATTCTTCCCCTTTGAGTGCTGTGGTTCCCTTATATACACAAAGAAAAAGTGAGAATTTTTGTTTTCTGAGTCCCTTTCTATCTCCAAAAAGCCTATATATATCCAGCAACCACGGCTGGAACCCCAAAATATATTGAATAGGTCTATAAATGAAGGGGGAATGTGTTTACTTGTATCATCATGACTTCAGGCAAATTCTGTTGCTATTTTGGTATATTTAAAAGCAAATTAAGCATTATATCTTCTGTCTTGGCCTCTTTTTTCTGCAAGAAGATGTAATAAGATAAAACTCATACTCATTAATCACAAACAAACTGGACTTGTGTGTGTGTGTGTGTTTGCGTAATCTCATCTAGGCCCCCATCTTGAAGGGTTCCTTAGCCCAAGAGGATAAATTTCATCCTGAGATTTAAATGTATCATTTCTCTAGTCTACGTGCTCCATTCTTTGTATATAAAGTTAGAGGTTATTGAGTTTACTGAGATCATAAAATTACAATATAATCCAAATAGTTATTTTATAGGCCATTAGTGGTCTCAGCAATGAGGAATCTGTCATCTTTTTTCTTCATTAGACTTTGTCTGGAAGATAATATAACGCAATGGACACCCTAGCCTTTTTAAGTAAATATTCAAACAAGTCAACATCACTCAGAAGAAATAACACTCCTTCCAAATTACCAGTATTTATTTTTCATTGCATTTCCATTCCCACATATGGCATTGTCTGTCTTACCTAAGTCCTACTTTCCTTCTATTATAGATCACAGATGTTGAATTAATAGTTTTATAAACTGGTCCTTACTTCTTGCTTTAAAATTGGTTCCACATTTACTGAACATTTTTGGAATCTTGTATGAACTCAAATATTTATGATTGTTTCTAACCTCAGCACTAAACAGGGCCTTCCCCTTAAAGCACTAGGAGGTATTTTTCATTAGGTTCTGGAAACTTATTGGCTCTACTCCCCAAGAAGCTTGGGATCATTTATCCCAAAATTATCTGGTAGTTGAAGAAACTAAAGTAGACATTGGGAAGCCAGCCCTCCCACAGAAAGAAAGGGGCATCAGTACTAATGGTGGGCTTCTGGCTCTATAACTGAATTCCTTAGGCTCGCTGCAAGAGTTCAAGTTGCATGTATGATAGCTTTCCTTTCTCCCTTGTGCCTAGGAAATGGTAGAAGGTGTATTTTAGTCTATACTGGAATTTCCAAGAATAAAACCTTTCATGGTGGGTCTTTATGGACTATGTGTGACTTCCATCTATTTTATTACTGCTTCATTTTCTTTGGAAAGTTTTTTTGACCAGAGAAGTGTAGTATAAAGAGCATGTATTTCAAAGCCAGGTAGAATGAGTTCCAATTTGGTTCTCCCATTTTCTGCTCTGAGCTTTAATGTTCTCATCCACATATTAAGGGCAGTGTTATACACCTCACTAGGATGTTGTAAGATTAAATAGGTTGATGTCCTATAATACAGTTCTTTGGACTATAATAAATGTTTACTAAAGTGTTACTATTATTACAATTATTATTATTTTTTTCCTGGTAGACTGAGCTACCAGACTTAGCTATAGACAACTGGATAGGTAATGTGGGAACCAGAGATGAATTACAGGTGATCACAGGTTTCTAGCTCGAACAACACAGAAGATGACACAGACATTAGCTGAGAAAAAGAAAAAAAAAAGATGAGCAAGTTTAGGGAGGCTGATAACAAGTTCAATGTTAGAAATCAATATGAGATTCTCTGACCCATTTGTATGGAGACATCTATAGTTTGTTTGTAATGTGAAATTGAGGTCCAGCGCGGTGACTCGCACCTGTAATCCTAGCACTTTGGGAGGCTGAGGGTAGAGGATCACCAGAGGCTAGGAGTTCGAGACCAGACCGGGCAATAGCGACACCCTGTCTCTACAAAAATAAATAAATAAATAAACCACGCGTGGTTGTGTGCCCCTGTAGTCCCAGCTACTGGGGAGGCTGAGCCAGGAGGATCGCTTGAGCCCAGGAGTTTGAGGTTGCAGTGAGCTACAATGACACCACCTCACTCTAGCTTGAGCAACAGAGCAAGATCCTATCTCAAAAAACAAGCAAACAAACAAAACAACACAAAAAGAAATTGAAAGTCAGTTCAGAGAATAGGTCTTTAGATTTAGATTAGGCTGTCTCTGAGGCTGCATTCATTGTTGAAACAATGGAGAAAGGCACCTGCAACATCTAGTTTCTGAATTAGTTTGTAGACAGGCACACGTATTAACGCAGGTAAATAGATTTATAGAGGAACACAGGTGGTACATAACTATTACATCATACTTATTTGGTATAGTAAATGATTTTTCTGAAAAAAATATTAAATTTGATATGTGCTAAGAGGCAATATGGTATAGTTCTCAGCATAGACTTTGCAGCCAAACTGCTGGGTGAGCATCCTGACTGCCATTTACCAGCTGGGTCAAGTTGCTCAGGCTTTATGTGCTTCAGTTTCCTCATCCACAAATGTGGCTAATAATAGTACCTCCATGACACATGATGGGGAGGATTAAATTAAATATTTTATCCTTATAATTATTTAAACAATATCTGGCACTTCATAAGATCTCAATACATGATAACTGTGATTGTAATAGGAATATGAACAAAAATTGCTTTGGATGCATAAAAGAGAAAATTGCTTTCTTTCTGGGAAGGTCAAGAAAGGTTTTCTCTTCCTGGACTCTTCCTCCTTGACCTTTTATCTGTTTGCTCACTCACATTTATCCCTCAAAATTCAACCAGATGGTATCCTTTCCTGTAAAGCCCTCTAATCTCCCTGCCGCCCAGCTTTACCAGAATGAATGACTCTACTCTACTCCTAGACTCTGTATCTCACCACTGTCTGTTGAATTGTTCTTATTTGCTTACAGGCTCATTTCCTCTACAAGACTGAGATGGACCTTCCTGAGTTCAGGGTCAATGTCTTACAAACTTGGTATCCTTAGTACCTACCCCAGTGCTTGGCATCGAATAGCTGATTATTTCTGCTAAGTTGAATTGTTAAAATTACATTTGGTCTAAACCTTAAAAATCCAAAGCCCTGGCAAGTTTATAATTCTCGATTATAATAAAAATGGTGATGACTACTTACTATGGTCAGGCACAGTAGTAAGGATTTTGCATGCAATACTAGATTTTAGCCTCACAAAATATTTTTCCTTTCTCTTTTATTCTCAACTTTGGTAAAAATGCCACTTACATTGAATGTTGAAGACTATCTTTTGAATATGTTAGGAACTTACAGTATAATAAATGTAAAGAAAAAATACAGAGGAAAAGTAGGAACAAATTACCTAGGGACTTGCCCTTTTGACTATTAAAGCATATTTAATTATAAAACAATTAAACTGGAATTATACCAAAATAAATATGTAGACCAATAAGATGTCCAAAGAAAGAAAAGGTCATTTATTTTTCAAAAAATGCAGTTCAGACAACTGAATAATCATTTGGGGAACAATAATAAAGCTAGAATCTCACATCATATCTCAAGGTAAAATAAATCTCAGATGAATTGAAGACTAATTTTTTTATTCAAAAATACATGTGAATATGTTATATTATTTAAAGTTTGGAAAAGGTCTTTTTCTAAGCTTATAACAAAGGTAAAAACTATATTTTAAAATTGAAATTGATAGAATAAAATGTATAATTTCTATATAGCAGAACTTCATGAGCAAAGGTGCAAAAAATAAGGGTATAAATCTCAAAGAAAATATTTGCAGCAACTATAATAAAATAAAGATTAATAACCTTAACTTACAATAAACTCTTCAAAATAAATAAGAAAAAGACACTCATACAAACAAAACCAATAAATAATATAACTAGACAGTTCTCAAAAGAATAACTAATGAAGATATTTAAATAGGATATCAAATATATAAAATTTACTCATATTGAAATATCAATTTAAAACTACCAGATTGAGTATCTTGTTTTAAAATAAAAAAAGAGTGAAATCCATTTTCAGTATGTATATAGAGAAATGGGTCTGCATAAATTGTAAATGAGGAGGTATGTTTATACACCTTTTTGGAGAGTAATTTGACAACAGGTTATGTTACAAAAACTTACAGAAATATCTATTCACCGGGATGCAGCATCTCTAACCCTACAAGTTTATACTAAGGAAAGAGTAAGAGTCATGTACAAATATGAATGTACAAAGACTACCCTGTGGCAGTCTTTATTTATAATACTCCTATCCATCAGGGGCCTTAGATAAATTCTAAGTTATTTCAAACTAAACTATTGGTTAGTTATCAGCCATTAAAAATAAAGGTCTGTATTTATTGACATGAAGATGACCATAATATATTTTAAAGTATAAAAGCTGTTTTAAAACTATCACATTTACTGTGATATCACATTATCATAGTAAGAAATATGTGTGTATATTGGGGAGAAATAGGAAGTTCATACAAAGGTGTGAAATATATATAAATATTATGTCTAGGGTAGTATTTTAGGTGATTTTTATTTTCCTCTGTGTGTGTGTGTGTGTGTGTGTGTGTGTATATATATATACACACACACACACACATGCACACATATACATATATGTATTTTATATATATAAAAGATTGTGTTGTCTAGAATAAATTTATTGTGTATTTACATTTGCAACATGTTACTGTTATTGTGAAAAAAGAAAAAAATTACCAAATAACCAAATAGATTTTTAAAAATGCACTCCTGTCGTTTCCAATGGCGTTAGCTAAGTGTTTGGAAATGGTCATTTTTAAGACCTCCCCCTGTGTAATTAGAAACACAGCTGCCGAATCTTGCACATAAATAACCCTAAACTCCAGATTATGTTTTCCTAGCTTTTATTCTCTTAATTTTGCAGAGTCTAGGCAAAAGAAAACACCATGAATTATTAGCCCATGGAAAAATTACCAGGGGAAAAAGACCGTTTTCAAAATTTTCATTTTTTATAAATAATTTGTTTTGTTCTACGACCTAATAGCTCAAAACACCCGTGATTTACAGTTTAGAATTCCAGATTTATTTCCCATGGAATGCCAGATACATTTTCCAGATGTGTTGTTTGCGAGGCTGTATTATTTATCATAGGTGTCAGGTTTTCCCTCTCTAATTAGATGAAGAGGAAGGAGTAAGCCTGTTTAACTCATTTTAGAAACAAGATACAGAGGCTACATAAGCAGCTTAGACTCAACATACATGTGCTGGAAAATGTCCATAGGCGACCCATAATGTTGACACATATCATTTGGGGTGGATTTTGTTAGGATGGCTTTTCCCAATAAAAAGGTATATTTCTAAGTTGAGTATAAAATGGCATTCTGGAGATGATATCATTTTTATTTTTTATTTTGTAATTTGTGTAGTGTGAAAACAATAATAAATGATAATAGAGATCTAACTGATATTGATATACTACCTTTCTAATTCTTTAAAACATTCGTCAAATAGCATTGTCCTTTTAATATTTCCATCGTGTCTCTTCTCTGTTTCTTTGTTGAAAGACAATTTTCTGTGCCTGATTAAGAATTTTGCTTTAGATAATGTTGATTTTGCTACTGCTGCTAATGATGACAACCCTCACAATAAAAATTGGTATAGTTATTAAACACTTTATGAGAAGTACAACTCTATAATTATCATTCCCCTTGTATATACAAGGAAACTTAGCTGTGAAAAGGGATTTGGCAGTAATTTGGTGGAGCTGGAAATCAAGTCCAGGTTCATCTGATTCGGACTTAATCACACTACACGTTATTGCTATCTTTGACAATACATTCTGGATGGGGGACATTTATTTCTTTTAAGTAAAAATGGAATGTAAGTGTAGAACACCGTTTTGTAACACACAGTGTATTCCTCTGGGTTATGCAGTCCCCTTTTATTCAAGGTGTTCTATAAATTCTTACAGACCTGCACAGATCAGAAATAGTCAGGAGCAGAGAAAAATAGTACGAAAGGTGACAGCTGCACGTAGGACAGTAAAATGCCAGCCTAGCTGTAAACAAAATGATGCCCAGCTTATTCCAAGCTTCTGCCTGCAAGCCTCGTCCTTTATTTCTCAGCCCTTCTCTTGTGGTCTCTCTGAAGCTTATTTGGCATTCCATTCTCACATATGCTTGATTTTGTCTCTGCCCCTCAATATACTGTGGGAGCCAACTAGAAATAAACAAATAAAAATTATTGAATAAATAAATGTATGGATGGACACCTTTATTTAGTAAAGATTTTTCTAAATATATTCGAAGATATATATTGCTAAATTTTTCTAAATGTATAAAGATAATATTATTCTAAGTTTTTCTAAATATATTTAAAAATATCTCTCTATATACAAAAGTATTTTGCTATTTAGTTTTTTTTAAAGTTTGTTTGCCAACTAAAATCACCTTTGCGGATCATACCAGTGTATAATCAATTCAATGCCTTTGGGAGTATGCAGTGTGCCATGCACATGCTTTTGTGATTAAACATAAATTATATACATAAACATGAATTGATTAACTTTTCTTCTGTATATGTGGAAAATATTTTCCAAGCTTCAGCGAGAATTCTTTACTTGGGCTCCTTGGAGGGCTTCAGAGTCCCTCAGAAGCCTAGATATTTATGCAGAATTTTGTGTCATAAGTAGGTATGTGAGTTTTTCTTTGCAATATTATTTTTAATACCCTTTTCCGGAGCTAGTTTTACTGTTGTTACACTTATCCTACCTTAAGTTATGGCTCCACGTATTTCAATGGTAAGCAAGAGAAAATATCTCTTGATCATTGTTGCTCCTTTTCTTAATATGGAAATTATGTTATACTGTTTTCTTTTTTTTCTCCCTTTCCTTCCCCTTCTTTTCTTGCTCTTTTCCTTTAACAGATAATTGTGAGTTTATATCTATAAAAGGTAATTATGAGAAACGAGACTGATATTCATGCATGTATTCTAGAATAGTATAATTGGTGCAGTATGTCATAACGTGTGTTTGATTTTAAAGTTATATTGAAATAAACTTCCCTTTCACAAGCCAAAATACTGTTTGTGTCTTGGAAACTACAGTGGACAGGTCTTAGGATGGCCCCATGTTCACATTCTGGATGGGGTAACTTGCTTCTTACAAATAAAATAGGGCAAAAGGTGTTGAGATGTCACTCCTGTGATTATTACTGTGTGTGTTTATGTGTGTGTGCAGGTGTGTGTGTGTGTGTATCTCGCTAACACATAGGAGAGAATTTGCAACGTTTCTCCCTTCTTGGCTTAAAGAAGTAAATTGTTATGTTGTAAACTGCCTATGGAAAGGGCAAGGTGGTGAGAAACTGCAACTCTAGGAGTTGAGAGCAGCCTCCAGTCAACAGCCAGCAAATGCATGGGAACCTCAGTCCTATAGCCACAAGGAGATGAATCGTGCCAACAACCTGAGGGAGGCTGGAAGTAGATCTAAGCCTATTTGGGCCTCTAACTCATGGAACAATGAGATAATAAATGAGTGTTCTTTTAAGTAACTGAGTTTGTGGGAATTTGTTAAAAAGGATTGGAAAACTAATTCGGACCCTGAACATCAATTAGTATTTTACTTATTTGTGTGTGCAAGTGGTGGGCCACACAATTTCAGTGAAGAAACTACTGGATAAAATAGTTTAGCAGGGTAAACTTTTCAGTCATTTAACTTAATTTACAAGTTTCTTTGAGTCAAGGAAAACTGGCTTTAATCTTTTAAATAGGAAGAAGGCTACCTTTTACTTTATGACTTGATTTATGAATGTAATAATTACACATTTGCATTTCATTTTATGCAACAATGGTTAAGTCTTTCACTAAAAGAGTTTTAAAAAAACTATACTATGCAGAAAAGTCTACTATTTATGAGCTTTGAATGGGAAAATCAGGAATACCTCTTGCCAGTTTTAAATGACCCTTATTTAAATTAAATAATTTCTATATGAAATTATATAGAGAATAAATATTTTTGAATATTCTATAACTATGAAATGAAAATATTTTTATAATTTGCAAATAAATTCATAGAGATGGAAGATTAATAACTAATTTATAGTGAAGAAGATCTTGTTTAGGAATGCTGTTTGTGCAGTTTTAATGGTCTAATGATCCCAGGTTTCTCATAGGGCACCCACATTGTGGATGTTACAAAAACCATCACGCTGTATTTTGGGGAGATGAATAATTATGTCCTGAGTGAAAGCAGAAAAATTAAACATCTAGGACAGAAGAATTTTAAATGAATACATATATAAGCATTCTTGCTTTCATCCGCTAGCGTCAAGAGAAATTCCCTACTTTTTTCTAAAGAGCATCCTTTTGCCCATGATCTGGATTCTAGAACCTCCTAACTATTCAGCCTTTTTGATCTACCACTTAACTTTCTCTTTCCTGGATCCTCGACATCTTTGTTTCTATTGGCTCTTCTGCTTTTGCGGATATTCTCACCACTCCATACTCTTATCTTCGAAAACTCCTTCTCCAGCTATTATCTTATCTACTGACTTCCAGTTTCAGTCACATTTTCCCTTATTATTGTTTGAATTGTTCCTTAAAATCTCTTCCTGATCTCTTCACTTTCCAATCCATGTTCTACCCTGCCAAAAGAATGATCTAACACACAAATCTTATCATGTTATTTTCCTGCTTAAGGAGTTCAGTGACTTTCTTTTACCTTTGTCCTAAAAACGATTCCTGTATGTGCACTGTGGAGTCCTTGTGCTCCATCACCTGCCGATTCTGCAGCCCTTTCTCTGCCATTCTTCTACACAGTCTTTAGAGTTCGTGTTCTGGGTGTCTTTATACTTACATCATGGTGCCTATCGAACTATACATTCCTTAAGAATAGGACCTGAGCCCGGTAATAAATACTTACCAAAAGAATGTTCTGAATCTGACATTGGCCTGCCAACAAAAGGTCAATATGGTTGATGTAGCCAGTAAGTCTGAGTAAGTTCATGACCCACAGATGTGGAATTTACTTTCAAAATAACCACTCCAAGACTTTCAGGAAAGCAATATGCTTTCTCCACAAAGCCAATATGGTAAGTGCTCTGTCTTTGGGTCATATTTCTGTCACCTTTCCTGCACGCTGAGGCTACACATCTGTTCTCTGAGCTATTCTTTCCTCCTCAGGACAATGCCCCTTTCCTGGCCTCATGGACCAAGGAAGGCTTCATATTTATGTTTTCCTTAGGGTATAAGTAACTTCTCTTCTTAGTAGAAAGGACATGAATGAAGACTCTTTGCACTTAGAGAAGGAGGCAGTCCTGCTCTACCCAGGAGGTAGAGCAAGTGTGCCTGAGAAGTTGAATGCCAGGACCTGAGAAACTCAGTACATATGTGGGCTTCACAGTCAATCAAAGCAGACGCTGATGAGGCAGCTGCTTTTCATTATATACTGCAATCTCTAACGTTTATTTCTTTTTTTATCCCCTCAGAATCAAAATCTTCTCTGTTGGCCATACATAGTCATAATTTCATAGTCTGGAAGGGTTAGACTTTGACCACAAGTACTGTAATCAATTTCATGAGTACTAGAACCAGTTTTGCTTACAAAGTTTTTAGAAGAAATGATGCTGGACATCGGGGTGATGTAGAATGATCCAGCTGGAAGATACCCCAGATATTCGATAAACATACAGCTGATATTTTCTGGGGTAGTTTTCAAAGTGCTAGCTCTGTCGTGACTATAAACATATTGGTACTTATTAAAAAATAAGATTCTTGTTCTGAGAGATCTGGTTATCATTATAGTAATAGTATAATGGTAATTATCCTTTATAATGAGAGAATTTTACATTCCTTTGGGGGTAGTGTTTAAGAGCTTAAGTTCAGGAATGATACAAACTGGGTTCAAATTGTTGCTCTTCCATTAGTAACAGTGTGATCTAGAACCAGGACAAGCTACTTAATGTCTCTGGACTTTGTTTCCCTTATTGTAAAAGGAGAGTGAAAAGGGTGCCTATATCATAGTTAAGTGAGATCATATAAACCATTAGCACCTACAAACTGCTGAATGCGTTGATTATTTTGATTATTATTAAAATTTAAAGATGAAGGAACAGACACATAGAAAATTTAAATAAGTTACTTAAGATAAACAAATGGTATAAAGTTAGGAATGGGGTTTGGATTCAAATCTCCTTAGCAGCAAACCTTTGCACATTCCACTTCACCACGCTTCTCTAAACAGAAACATCCCATGACATATTCAAATCATACAGCTTCACAGTCCCTTGCTGTAGGAAACCAGGCTCAGGTTCATTTACCTGCATCCCTTCCCTAGGAGCAGCTGAAAGGTAGAGAGTTAGGGGTTGCATGGGAGGGAGCAAAGGAAGGCAAGCCCACCACCTTTTCCTTTATTTCTGTGGCTGAGCCTTGGTTGGTTAGTGAAAAAGTCAGAGGACATCCCACTCACTGGGGTAGATGCAGAAGTACTAATGAAAAGTGTTTAGTAACTGGTTTGGCATGGACATCGAATAATCAGAATGGATGCTGTGCCCAGCCCCACACTGAGATCCTAGAGGTCTATTGCTGCTCTAAGTTTGTGTCCTTTAATTGCTGGGTTGTGAAGAGGTCTGTAGGTTGAGACTCTTCCAGCCCAAAGAAAGTATTTTGGTATCTTAACCATGGTACCACCATGCAGTAGCATGTCAGGGGAAGGTCAGCTCAGGGAGTATGTACCTTTTGTCCTTGTTACTGGTTTGGCTTCCAATCCTGGCTAATCTCGTGTTTTATTTAATGGTGAGATTTGTGGTGAATGATGTTCAGTTTCTTTGTGAGTGAGAACAGCTTCAAATCCAAAGTCAAGTCTCATTCCGATCCCTGAGTCCTTAATCCTATGTCATACTGCCTCAGCCTGAGGGATAATATAATCCCACAGCTTTAATTTATAGTTTAGAAAGCTGAGACCTATATGGCTGGTAATACCAGAGCCAGAACTTGAACTCAGAACTATTCACTTTTCATCCAGGGCTTTCTCATGATATCATATTTTTCTCACTAATCAACACCCAAAATGATGTTAGTCTTCTCTGCAAACATTTCACCCAGTCATTATTTCAGCTCCCTGTTTGGTGGGACTCTGATAAGGGAATGCCTGTTGCACTTTGAATCCTATCAAATTTATGCAATGGCTCAGAACCTCCAAGAGATGCCTATACATAGCTGTGTGCTTATTCCTGAGGTTTGCTAGGTTCGTTCCAGGATTATTTTCAAACACAAAAAGAGACTCCTGTTCAATCCAGTCTCTCAGGTTGTTCTTGAACTAACTACACTTACTCAAACCAGATAAAAGCACTATTTTTTAAATTTTTGTGTGACATTGACAATATGCAATATTTTTGAAGTTCCTAACTTCTCCCATATCAAGATGAGCAACCAGTATATTTGCAAAATATATTGGGTTAGCCAAATACCTTGATACGCTTGATGGGATGGTCTTCTCTGGGCCTCTTGTCCCCATCTCAGGGAAGAAAGGAAATCATGGAGTTGGTCTGAGATCTGCAGAGTATACACAAGAAAATGGGTCAGAAAAGTATCTGCATGGGTCAAACTTGCTCCATATTTGTTCATTCTTCCTTGTTGCACTTGACAGGTATTTTAATTAGGTTTAATTTTTCTCTGTCCACTTTCCATTATTCTGTCACCATAGGTTTCTGAAGAATAAAAATGAGTTTTGACAAGTTAGGACATAAGAAATGACATTGAAATAGTCCATGAGTCTTTTGAAAACCAAATGTAAGTTCAAGATCCTAGAGAACGGTATAGGGTTTCCACAAACAAGATCGTTTTTTATGTTTTTCACTATTATTTTATGTGTTTCCTAAAGCTTATTATTATTCAACAGTTCACATTAGGTTATGCTTTTCCTCTCACTCAGGTTTAAGTTGAGTTCATATTTCTCTATCAGGCAAATTCATTATTCTCTCTCTCTCGACACAGTTTTCTCATTTGGCTTCTGGGATGTCACTGTCTCCTGGTGGACTCTCAATGGCCTCTCCCCGCCCTTCTCCTTTGCTTACCCCTTGACTAGTTCTAGCCATGAAAGGCTACAGTGCTCAGACTCCACACTTTTATTCCTCTAATAACTCTATTTACCCCCTAGGAGATCTCATCCAATGTCATGAATTTAAAAACCATCTGTGTCCTGGTATCTTCCAAATTCCTGTCTCCATTTCCTAGTACTCCTGTGAGCTCCAGAAGGCTCCCTCTAATTGCTCCATCTAATCAAGGTCTCCACTGGGCTGGCAAACAGGCCTCACACACTACAGACACAAAAACCAACTGAATGATTACGTAGTGTGAAACGCCCACCAAAATGCCTTGTACGTGGTAGGTGTTCAATGAAACTGAAGTTTTCTCTGTGAATGTATAAATATTTACTCTAGGGGGGGAAAAAAGCAGGTGAAGACAAAATAATAAAACCAAAAACAAAATTATTGATTTTTACCTCCCACCGTCTCCTCCCCCCTTAATCTTTCCTTTCTCACTAAATGGTTCTACCTATAGCACAGGTTAGAAATACAAGAGTTGTCCTTATTCCCACTTCCTCTCCTACCCCTGTTCCTTTTGTTATAATTCCTATCACTTTATAGTCCTACTATCTCTCCAATCTCAACATTCTTCCCTATCTCCTTCACAACCTCCTTAGTTCAAAACAACATCATCTTTATTCCTGGACTTTGACAATCACGTCCTACTTCCATAATTTCTTCTCTTATCTCACCTACAGTCTTTTCTCATAGGGTAGCTAAAGCGATCTTTTAAACATTTAAATCAGATGACTTTACTCATCTACTCAGATTTCCCAGTGGCTTCTTATTGCAGTCAAGACAAAATCCAAGGTTCTTACTCACTGTGGCTAATTCCTTCTCTCCCCCAACCATCATCTTTTCACTTTCTGCCACACTTACTAGGTTCACTCACATTTCTTGTTCCTCAAATGTGCTAAACTTACTTCTACTTCACAGCCTTTGTATTTGCTGTTTACCGTGGCATTGAACTCTTTCCTCAAATATCTTCATAGATTTTTTTCCTTCCCATTTTATGACATTTCTCTCAAATTGAACATCCTGAGAAAGATCTTTCTTGTGTACCTTAGCTCATATATCACACTCCTTCACTATTTACACCCTTATCATGTTTTATTTTTGCTCTATCACTTATCACTACCTTGCATTATATTTTATGTTGATGTTTATATCTTTTTATCATGTATCAGCCACTAGTTTGTAAATTCCATGATGACAAAAGGTTTGCCTGTTTTGTTTACCAGTACATCCCCTGCTTCATGAACGATAGCTCTTCAAATACGCCAGACATTCAGGACTGCAATGTTATAGCAATTTTCATTATTTTAAAGATGACAAACACCTGAGGCTTATACTTATTCAGTGACTTTCCAAGGTTATGACACAGAGGTCTAGCTTAATCAAAATGACATTAACTCTATCATTTTATATGTTACTTGATATTTATTGTCTTTTTGATTACTATGCTTATTTTCAAGAAATCATGGGACCACTTATTTTGAGATATTTTACAAACACAAATGTTTCTTAGGATCCATGGCTTATGTAACAGTTTTATTTTCAGCTGGCAAGTTAGCTGGATATTTTCAAAATATTCTCCACTGTTCCTAACAAAGACCAAACTAAAGCTCAGAGTCTTCGCTAGCAATGTTA
>RJWJ010027687.1:0-22003 GCA_004363605.1 Indri indri
TTTTTTTTTTTACTATTTTTTTGTGGCACAGCAGAAATTCCCACAGGCCTTGAATACTAATGAGGTGCCAAAGTGCTGACAGGAGCAATGTATAGTGAGAGGAGTTCATATCTAACTTCTGGGCAAACTTTCTTTCAAAAGCCATGCTCTTCCATATGCATGAGGAAAAGAGGAGGAGGAAACTCTTGGATAAATCCTGACTATTGGTCCCTGTCTCTTGCTTTCATACATCTCTTCTCCACCCTCCCTGACCTCTTTTCTATTTTCTCTCACTAGCTGAGAATACTGTCTCTTCCTATTTAAAACCTATCCTCCCCAGCTCTTATTTCCAAACTCTCCACTTTAGTCAAGAAGATCTTTCAGATGTTCTACAGGCACCAACTGTAGGCCTCCAAGAGGACAAATATAATGTGAATAAGTGAATAAATGGAAGGATGGGTGAATCAATGGATGAATGAATGAATGGATAAAATGGGCTCCACTCTTCCTGTAGTCAACCCCCAATATAAATAATAAAAGAAACTTCTATTCACCTTCAGTATGGTGGTATTCCAAGGTCAACTTAGGTTCAGGCTTCTCACAAAATTATGGGAACCACAATCATGCCATGCAATAGGTGAGTATGTTTTCAGATTATTGGCACCCCAGGAAATCTCATACTCCCTTTCCTCAACAATCCCGCTGTGCCCGCCCCTGCCACCACCAGACTGTGGGGAGAGAAGTGATTCTAGAGCAGTGCTTTGTGATAGAAAATTAATGTGAGCTTACATAAGACATTTTACATTTTCTAGTAGCCATTCTTAAAGAAAAGGAAAATAAAGTGTTTTATGGGTTGAATGGTATCCCCCCCAAAATGTTATTTTGAATTCTAACCCCCAGTACCTTAGAATGTGACTTTGTTTGGGGATAGGATCTTTACAGAGCTTATCAAGTTAAAATGAAGACATTTAGTGTGGGCCCTAATCCAACTGATGTTCTTATAAAAAGGGGAAATCTGGACACAGAAACAGACATGCATGGAGGATAGACAATGCAGAGATTCAGGGAGAAGACAGTTGGTCATCTGTAAACCAAGGAAAGAGGCCTGGGCAGATCTTTCCCTCACAGCCCCCAGAGGGAATTGACTCTGCTGGCACTTTGATTTCAGACTTCCAGCCTCCAGAATTGTGAGACAATAAATAATCAGTTGTTTAAGCCACCTGGTCTGCAGTACTTTGTTAATGGCAGCCCTAGCAAACTAATACACAGTGAAAAGATTTTGTAATAATAATTTTATTGAATCCCATATATCAAAAGCTATTATCATTTCACATGAAATCAACATAGCAATATTTTACATTCTTCCCAATCCAGCGTGGATTTGACCCTTATAGTACATCTCAGTTTGGACTCACCACATCTCCAGTGCTCAGTAACCATGTGTGGTCCATGGCCCTTATGTTGGAGAGAATAGGTCTAAGATGAGTTGAGTCATGAGGGAAGGACTCTACTTTTCCATGCCCTCAAGCTGAATAGGAGCACATCCACTGCTCCAGGGGACTCTGCAGTTGGGAGGCAAGTAAGATTGCAGGACTTTGACTTCACATCTGAGGCCAGTACATTTAAAAATTATTCCATATTTCATTAGTTTCATTAGTATCAATTCTGCTTTTAAAGGGTTCATGTATTTTAAAACCTGACAATGGGGTGCATTTTCTGCTTGGGCAAATTGGCCGATTTGGTGTTATTACTTTAATCATACAAATGCAGGCTTTACAAGCAATTTACCATAGAAACTGAGAAAAAAAACCCACCTCTTTCCATCTAAAAATATAACAGTCTCTATATAAATATGCACAACCATATGACAAACAATTTCTGGGGCACAGTGCTCCATTTCATTGCCCTTACAGAAGTCAACGTGCTGGATCTCGGGCACTGTTTGCAAGCAGGAGTTCCTCATGAGTGTGCCTGCCTCGGGCCTGGTGGGCAGTGTCTTCAACCTGGGGTCTGTCTACTCCAACTTTTCCACTTGTTGACTGGCACTGGAGGAAAAGAGCAAAGGGAGAAGACGTTTCTCATGTTGGTCATCTGATTTCTTTCTATATCTTAAAAATAAACAAACATCGACAGATTAATACAGTGGATTTTGTCAAATGCTTTCTCCAAGAAAAATAAGAGAGATGTCCAGGTTAGAGTCTAGGAGGGGAGAGAAAATAGAGTCCTATGTAATTATGAGGGAAACAGAAGCATGACAATTATGAGACTCTGTTGAGGAAGGTGCTGGTGCTGGTGCAGGCCTGGGTCCTGCAGGGCTGTGGGCATTAACCCTCCATCATCTCGTTCTCCTCTTTTTCCTTCCTACCTTGTGTCCTCTCTTTGGTGTGACATCACTGCTCCCATATGTATTTCACGTGATGATTCCTAAGCCTCTCTTTGGCCTGGCCTGAACCCTGACTCTCCAGAACCTTCTGTCCAGTCTCCTACGGTCCATCCCCACTCCAGGTTCTTCCAGAAGATCAGACTCCAGGTGGCACAGCCTCATCTTTCCCTCCCAAGCCTCTCCTCCTCTGGGCTTTGGTCCCTTCATAGTGGACTCTGCTTACTGCCCAAAAGCCAGGGATCACGAAGGAAGGACTCCTTTCTCCTCCTTCTTCCCTGGAGTCCTGCAATACTGTTGCCAAAATCGCACCTGAATTTCTACTTCTCCCCAGTCACCAGCACCCCACTCCCCACCTCAGGCCAGGCCACTGTCATTTCTCACCTGGACCATACAGCAGCTTCCTCAGAGGCCTCCTGCCTGGATCATACCCCTCTAATTTGTCCTCCAGGCCTCAGGGGGCTTTACAGAAGAAGCAGATCTGAATAAGTGCCTTTCTGTTTTCATCCTTCAATGGTCCCCATTTCCCTGAGACAAAAGTCTGATTTCTCTGATCCCACCTGTTCAGGCCTCTGCCTGGTTCTCTGCTGACCCCCATCACTTTCCTCTCCCTGTTGGGCCCCTACAGTGGTTCTTGAGGTGATGTGCCAGGTGGGCAGCATCAGCCTCACCTGGAAACATTTCAGAAATGCGAATTCCAGAGTCCTCCCAAGAGGCAGTGAATCTGAAACACTGGAGGTGGGAGCCGGCATCCTGTGCTTTAGCAAGGCCTCCAGGGGATACTGATGCATGGTCGGGTTTGAGAACTACTCTCAATATTTAGAACTACGAGTGCCCATGCTCAGACATACCAAGTAGAAAACAGGTCAGGACTCAGTAAGGAGAGACCTTATTCTAAAGGAATATCATGAGGGTGGGGAAAAACCATTGTAATATGGAGAATGTTATGAGCATAAGACCTGCAAGCTTCTCAAGAGTTAGGCAAAAAGGATTTTTTTAAAAATTGTTCTTATAGAGGAGTGAACAAGGCTAGAAAGATCCAGGTATGGCAAAGTAGGATGAAAGAATGTGGGATGATCTGACAACGGACCAAAGTACAGGGACCTTGGGGAAGAAGAGAATCTTAAAGGTTGGTTAACAGGCATTTTGATCTAATTGTTCAGTGAGGACAATCTGTTCAGTCAATCATTTACGGGACAAAAAGTAAGAATTTGGAGGATGTATGTCTGGCCTTGTCATAGGCCATCCTTGAGTCTTATCCAAGTCCTACAGAGAAGGAGATTTTTTTTACAGCAGACTGTTCTGGAACACAAAAGGTTGGAGGGATTGCTGAACCTTCACTGCTGTCCAGGAGCACAGGGCTCAGGTAAAGAGCAGCAGTGTTGGTCACTTGTTCCCATGTGCGGTTTCCCCTCTGATCTCCGGTCCTTTGCACTTGCTCTCCCCTGTGCCTGGGGCACTCCTGCCTGGTTCTTCACCCCTCTCCCTTATGTGCTCACCTGGGAGTTGGGGTTCTGGTGCCACATGACTGAATCTGCTCCTCTGTGCCAGACCCTACATGTGCCACCTTCATTCTGCATCTCCAGCTGGCCCAGGGCCTGGGTGACAAGCCAGAATCAACAAACACTGGACAAGTGAAGAAAAGTGGAAAGTTTCTTAGAGGTCTGTCAATTTAAGAAAAGCTCTATGAGCATCAGTAATAATCCCTCAAGAACCTGTTTTTCCTTCTCTGCATTTAGAAGGCAGCCAGAAGTTTTGCATTTCCCTGTGAGAGCTCTTCCACGCTTCTGATGAAGTGGCTGCCATCTTATTTCCCCACTGGGGCTCACTTTGTGTAGGCTCAGCAGCTCAGCAGCCCTGTGAGCTGTTTTTATTGTGTTTTTTTTTGGGAGGGGGAGGGAGGTGGGTGTTTTGCTTTTATATTTTCTCTCGTGTTGCAAAAGGCAGGATAGAGGTGTTAAGCTCCCCGATGTACTACTAGGCTGCAGATAAAGAATTTAACAGCCCATGGGACGGCCAATTAAAGTCAATTACAATGCAATTGAACTGCCTTATATTCCTTGTCCATATAGAGTTTCTTTCACAGTGTGATTGAGGCAGCTGCATGGATTCACAGAAAATAGCTCTGACCTCAGCGATCCTGGAGTAGAGCTTCATGGAGGCTAAAATGTCTGGTGAGATCAGGGCCAGAGAAGCTCAGCTCAGCTCCATTATTTTCAAAAGGCAAAGGAAGCTCTGACTTTCTTTGTCTTTTTTTTTTTTCTTTCTTGAGAGCTGCTAAATTCTTACAAAGTATTTAAAATACCTCACACTGGGTCTCTGGGAAGTCAGGACACTCAACCTGCTGAAGAAGTCAGAAAGAGAGAGAGGTCTGAGGTCACACACTTTCCCCTCCCATTTCTCTATTGTTGGGTGTGAGAGGTGGGGCAACCACGGGAGGGTCCGCTCTGTCCACCATTCCCAACAACCATTCTCTGGAATCTGGCCTTTGGCTCATTGGTGACGGGAACCAGTGGTTGCCTGATTTCCTGTTTCCCATCCCACCCAGCCCCACCAGTCCTGGATTGTGGTTTATACGGCTTCCCAGAGGAGTGAGTCCGTGATTAGGTAACCAGTGCCCCTCGTGGCTGCCACCTCTATAACACAGCCTCCTCCTATTGGCTCTTCCACCTTCCCTTCTTCACTCTTTCTGTTTCTCACTCTTCTTCTTTGGGATCATAAAATAATATAACATAAGACATCGACTTCACCCTCAGCTTTCTAATGAACCCAGTATAAGACCAATTAAATTTGTAAAAATGCTAAAAGGGAGCAAGTTTTAATTTATTTGTGTACGTTCCAATATCCTAGCAAATGAATTAACAGATCTAGCACCCAGTTCGTGACACAGGGCTTCCGAAATGTAGAAGAACAGCTGTTTGAGGGCTCCAAACATTATGTTGTTGGAATATCCATCATCAGTCACATACCTGTAGCTGTTACATGACCTTCTTAGCTCCACTCAACTTTCTTCTTTATATCCTGGAACAATCTCCTCCATCAGTCACTCTGTCTGTACGGAGCTTGTTTTGGTTTGGGTTCACCCAGAAGCGGACTCTGAGATCAGAATGTAAGAGCAGATAGCTTATTTTGGAAGTGATCTCAGGAGGCACCTGTAGAGGAGTGGGGAACTGAGATAGGGAATGGGAAGCAAGGAATAAAGGGTGTGCCCTTGTGAGCCACTTCTCCATGTGGAGCATAATATTGCTGGGGAACTTTGGGAGACAATGTAGAACATATTTTAGAATTATCCCACTAGAAAGGTGAAAAAGCTGGGGTATTTATACACCAACTCCTATCAGTTATGTAGGTTGGGGGCTGCTCCTGGGGGTATGTGGGGTTAATTCTCTGGCACTTCTAGCCTGCCCTTTATGCAGATAGAAAAGAAAAAAGCCAGAGAAAGCTCAATGGCATCTGAAAGTCAGGCCACTGTGCTTTATGATAAAAAAAGCTGGCGGAATATGGGTGAGATACAAGAATGCTATGAAGTCTACTTTCTTCAAGTCAAGAGACAAAAGAGGAGCTCTCTGGCTGGTGTTCTCTGGGAGTTCTAGGTTTTAGTAATCTTCAAGCCTGGCTTCATAATAAAACCACCAAGGAATATTATTTTTTAAAAACTACTATTGCCCAGACATCTCACCAAAGAAGTTATATAAGGTGGCAAATAAGTATAGAAAAAGATACTCAACATCTTATATCATCAAGGAATTGCAAACTAAAACAAACAAGCTATCATTACACTCCTATCAGAATGGCTAAAATTCAAAACACTAACACCACCAAATACTGGTGAGGATGTGGAACGGCATTTTGCTGGTTGGAAAGCGAAATGGTACAGCCACTTTGGAAGGCAGCCTGGCAGTTTCTTACAAACTAAATATAGTCTTACCATATGATCCAGCAATAGTGCTTTTTGGTATTTACCCAAATGAGTTGAAAACGTATGTCCACACAAAAATCCCTGCGCACAAGTGTTTATAGCAGCTTTATCCATAATTGCCAAAACTTGAAAGCAACCAAGATGTCCCTCAGTAGATGAATGGATGGATGAACATGCAAATGTACATCCATATCCAATGAAATATTCAGCAATAAAAAGAAATGAGCTAACAAGCCACAGAAAGAGATAGAGGAAACTGAAATGCATATTGCTAAAAGAAAATAAAAACAGTCAGAAAAGGCTACTTATTAATTATCCCAACTATATGACATTCTGGAAAAGGCAAAGCTATAGGCAACAAAAAGATCAGGAACGGCCATGGCTCTGGAGAAAAAGAGGAAAGATGAATAGGTAGAACACATGGGGATTATCAGGGCATTGAAATTATTCTGTGATACTGTAACGGTGGATATACAATAGCATGGATTTGGCAAAGCCCATAGAACTGTACAACACAGAGTGAATTCTAATGTAAACTAGGCACTTTGGCTAATAATAGTGTATCAATATTGTTTCATCAATTGTAACAAATGTACCACCCAATGCAAGATGTTAATAATAGGGAAAACTGTGTAAGGATGGCAAGAGAGAGTATATAGGAACCCTCTATTTTCTGTTTTATTTTTCTGTAAGCCTTAAACTGCTCTAAAAAATGAAGTCTAATTTTATATGGACCCATACTAAGTAAATTAGAATTTCCAGGGGTGAAGATCAAACACTGGTATCATTTGTGTGACCCCTGGGGGACTTTACTGAGCAGAGAGAGTTCAGTTGCATTGGGGTAAATGTACAGAAGATCTGGGTCTCTCCTGGTAGCCTTTGTGCAAAAGTCTTTCTCTCTAGAGATAATTGGTCTCTATGTAATGCTGCTTGGGGGACAAAACAAGTTAAAAATTAGTGTAGAATCTGGAATTATTAACTCTAAGTATTCCATACATACAAAACAGGTCCTATATAGTTATGACCTGTAATATTTTAACCACCGATTAAAATTTGTGCTTGGAATTTTATTAAGGTAAAATTTCGCCCTCGTTGTTCAAAGAGTGCTTCTCCAATCAGTGGCATCAATATCACCTGGGAACTTGTAAGAAATGCAGATTCTTGGGTTCCACCCTCAATCAACTGAATCAGAAACTCTAGGAGATGGGGCCCAGGAATCTTGGTGCTGTCAGCCTTTCCAAATGAAACTTAAGTGCTAATGTATGAAAACTCACTCTTTGAACAAAGGAAGAAAGTGAAAAGCAGTGGTTCTAAAACTTGGCCACACAATAAAATTATCTGGGAAGTTTTAAAACATAGTGATATTTCAAAGAATAGAGATATTTTAAAAATTACCAATCCTTGGGTTCCACCTACCAAAAGTGTGATTTAATTGGTTTGGGGTGTGGCCTGTGCATTGGGATTTTCAAAAACTCCCCACATAACTCTAATGTGCAGGCAGCTTGGGAAACACTGGTGCAAGGTGTGACTAGCAAGCTCCGGGGCTGGTCTCACCAACAAATTGATCTCCAAAACTTACCTCCTTGAAGCCTTCTCAGGAAGCGTCTCTTGACCTGGAATATTTTCATATTCTCCTGTCCCCGTGTCCTTCAATTCATTATTACTAATACCATATTTTTGTTTTTCTCTTTTCATGATCCTTTTCTCTTTCACGATCATAAGGAATGCAAGTTCATCATCAGGAAAGTGTTAAGAAATTCCCATTTATTTTGTAATTCTATCCCAAAAGACTTTATTGCATCCCAGTTATGTAATGCATATTATGATAATAACTCTCTTTAAAAAGGTGAGTTACTAATTTTAAAAAAAACATTTAAATGGTGCTAGAATCTCCTTTTCCCACTCTCATTCCAGGAAAGAAGCCAACATTGTATTTTCTAAAAGCTAGAGCTGTACTTATAACATTTCTTCTCTCTCTTTCCTTCCTCCTTCCAAATATTGCTAAGAGTAGAGCTTTGGGGTTTCACGCTTAAAGAAGAGAATTTAACTGGATATTCCAAACAGGAAGATACAGAGACTAAAAATTAGGACCTAGGATCTCTCAGGAGGCTGGCTTGGAAAGAAGAGTTGTTTTTGGAGAGGGGGTGTGATGGGGATGCATCTCTGGGTCTACGAGAAGAGATGAAATTTGGAAGGTTTTCTGTGCGTGGCTGAGATGCAGGGTGGCTTGCAAATCCTAGATAAAAGAATGGACTCTGGATACTAAAGGTGGCTGAGAATATGTACCTTGGGAGCATTGGAGGGGAATTCTGTGGGCAGGTCTGCTGTCAGTGGAGTAGACCCTGTGTGGACTGTCTCTGAATGTATTAGTTATCTATTGCTGTGTAACAAATTGTCACAAACTTAGCAGCTTCGAACAACACACTTAGTATCTCACGGTTTCTGTGGGGCAGGAGTCCAGGTAGGGCTCAGTTGGGTCCTCTAATCAGGGTCTCACAGGCTGCAATCAAGGTGTCAGCTGGGCTGTGTTTCTTTCTGGAGCCTGGGGTCTTCTTTCAAGCTCATATGGCTGTTGGAAGAATTCCGTTTCTTATGGTTGTAGGACTGAGTTTTTCTTGCTGCTGAGGCGGGTCCATTCTCATCTCCTATATGCCACCTGCAGTGCTTTGCCACATAGTCCAAAACATGGCAACTGCCTTCTTCAAGGCCAGCAGAAGTATCTCCTACTTCAGAGGTAACTCAGTCCCCCTTTTAAGGGCTTTCACCAGATTAATTCAGACCCACTTTGGATGATTTCCCTTTACTCAAAATCAACTGGTTTGGGACTTCATTTATTTATTTATTTTAATTTTTAATTTTTAATTTTTTTTGAGACAGAGTCTCACTCTGTTGCCTGGGCTAGAGTGCCATGGTGTCAGCCTAGCTCACAACAATCTCAAACTCCTGGGCTCAAGCAATCCTACTGCCTCAGCCTCCCAAGTAGCTGGGAGTACAGGCATGTGCCACCACGCCTGGCTATTTTTTTCTATATATTTGGTTTGGGACTCTAATTACATCTGCAAAAGTCACTTCTTCTTTGCAATATTCTATTAGCTAGAGGCAAGGTATAGCTCCTAACCACATTTAAGTGTAGGGGATTACACAGATGCAGGGATACCAGGAGGTGGGTATTCCATCAGGATCAGGTCACAGTGGAGGACTGGTAAAAATGATGACCTAGGGGGCCAAAGATCTCGCCCTTTCCCTAGTTCTTAGCTTGTAAAAGACCCAAGATTCTTGCATGGACCCATCCACAGGAGGGGAGAGCCTCAGTAATGATGAGTACTAATAAAAATCTTTCAAAACTTGAATATGATCCAAAGGTGAGTGGCTGGATTATTCAGTATCTTACAGTGGTGCAGATGTTACACAGGGGTTAGGCAAATGCAGGTTGTTTAATTCATTGTTTGCTGTTGATTGGAGATCCCAGACTTAGTGAAGCTACATCGTATCTTGCAGATTTCTGTTCAGTAGAGATGTTAATTATTTCTAATCAGATACTTCAAAAGTTATGGTTTGTCACCCTGTTAAACATTAACTAGTTTTGTATTTAATTGAGCAATCTTATCCTAACCTGCCTTGACTAGCTTGCCTTTAAATACCAATCTTCAAATGTTCTTTGGGCTGGTTTTAACACCTTACTGTTTCTCTTAGTAATTAAAAGAAATCTTTGACATGTTCATTTTATATTTGCCTAGGTTATTATTTTATCCTTTTAAAAATTATACTTTAACAATGGGAATGGATTTTCTATCAACCAGCCAGGATAATAGAGTTTATTTGATTCAGAAAGATTTTTAAAAATATGAATTTTTCAAAACTAATAGTGTAGGGTCACATTTCACCCCTCCATAATCTTCTGAAATTCGAAGGGAAAATAAATTTCCTTGCCACGTTCTTTTGGGGAAAAGACGGATTTAGATTTATGTCCAGTAGCCATGTAACTTTTTTTCCTGTGGACTTGTAAAAGCCTCATGCATAACCTGTAAGTTTGAGCGAATAATCCTTAACCACCAGGGGAGGCAGTGATTGTATCCGTGGTGAAACAGTGAGACTTGAGTCAAAGATTCAATGGGAGGGCAAAGCATACAGGTCAGAGCCCCTGTCAGAAATGATTTGCTGAAAACATCTTAGATTGAGCACTCACTGATACGACAGATTTCCAGCTAAATCCTTGAATTTTGTTCAAGCATGCTTTGACCTGGTTCTTGATATATACAGTGTAATCCAGTTAAATATTAATTTAATCTATTAAATTAAATTTATGTATAAATATATAGATACAGCCTTCATTATGTACAGTTAACTTATTTCATCCATTATATATAAATGTGTATGTGTGTGTGTGTGTGTGTGAGTGTGTGTGTGTGTGCATGTGTTACGGTAATTCTGACTTCCTGCTGTTTTTATCTTTCACATTTGCTTTAGAAAATAATGCTTGGATAAGACATGCCACCACTGCCTATCGCACCATACCCGGAGTTGCGTACCACTTCACAAATGCTTGGTCTGTTTTGCATAATGTGTTTTCACAGAAGTTAGGGGAAGAAGAGCTGAGTCTTAGGCTGAGCCTTGCTTAGACTTCTTAGCAGATTCTGTGGTGCCCCACCCAGAACCCCTTTACAGGGCTGAAGCATGCATCTCTGCTATTATGGCTGTTGTTTGTTGAAAGCATATAGCTGTCCCCTACATCCCTTTTTGAGAGAATCATCTGAATCGATAGTAACTGCCCTGCCCAGAAATACATGGAGAATATTCCCCTTAACCCTCAGAGTGGTAGCAACCCAGAGCCAATGATTATCCGATATCAAGGCACAAAGCTGGGCCCCCTTGCTTCAAAGGGGTGGTGACTATGTGGTGCCATTCCAGAGTTTCCTGTGGGATCAAGCTGAAGCTACATTCCAGCTGACATCATATCCTTACGTGAGTCCTTCCCCTGTCCCATCCTGCATCATTCACTCTTCTTCTCCTGAGATGACCTCACCCCCAATAAATCACTTGCACAAGAATCCCCTTCTCAAGCTCTGCATTTTGGGAACCCAACATAAAATTCTCTGAGCTCACTTTCCTGCTGTGAGTAATCCCTGAATGTTGGCAGTGTAGCAAAGGTAGTGCCGTCTCACTTCTCAGTAGTCATGCCTCCTGTACCTGTGGAGGTAACTGTGCATTCTGCATAACTAAATTTCTACCATTCTAAGCCCTGAAAATATCTTATCAATAGAAGATTTTGGAAAATAATTTTATGACATCAGTGAAGTGAGAATTCTCTGGACTTGAAAGCAGAAGACCTTGGTTCTCAAGCAAGTCCTACAGCTGACTTGCAAGTAGATGCAGGCAGGACTCACACACTGGAGGCTTATTTTCACCACTGAAGAAATGGGGACTATCCTACTGTCCTGGTCACTTTGCAGATTACTGTGAGGGACTAATGGATGATGAAAGTACTTTGAAAACTGCCAAGTAGGTTTGTTAGGATAAAGTGTGTGGTTTTTTTGGTTTTTTTTTTGTTGTTGTTGTTGTTGTTTGTTTGTTTTTTGGTTTTTTTTACAAGAGAAAATGGTATAATTGCAATTGACCTAAGCAAAAAAGTGACTATAAAAGTGCATTCATCTAAGTGTTCACAGAGTGAGGCTGGGATCAGATCCAGGAGCTGTCATCACTGGAATATTTGGCTTTAACCCTATCTTTCGGTAATTCCTACTTCTTTTTAGTTTTGTTCTCTGGAAGACTCTCTGCATATGGAGGTAAGCTGGCTTCAGTTAGTACATCTCCATCCTCACCACACAGCCAAGCCTCAGACTATCCTTAGAACTTATCATCCAGAGGAAAAGAGGACAATTTTCTGGATAACTTTGGCAAAAATCATGGGGAAATCTCTAATATGACAGACTTGGATCACATTCCCATCCCTACACCATTCGCTTTGGCCAGGGAAGGGACTGTACTAATTGGCCAGAACGGGGCTTAGTTCTCTTTTCTAGGATTAAGGGGTCAGGATCCCCTGAAGAATATGGAACAAACAGCAGTGCTGTGGAATGAGGAAGTGATGATTTTCCAAAGAAATGGGTACTGGATTGATAACCACATATCACTACAGTATTGTGTAATTTGGAAGGTATAATAATTACTAAACAGAGAGTATCAAATTTTCTCATTGCTCTCAAGCCCATGGATAATAAATCAGTTCTTGTGGAATATTATTATACAAATATAATATTGTGATACTTCATATGGTGGGTAGTGTTGTTAATATCTACACCAAATTTTCCCTAAACTCTTAAGCATTGTTGCATATTTATGTCTGTATCATTCTGTAGGTTTTCTATTTTCTTCTCATCTGTTATTGAAATTTTAATAATACAGACTTTAATAATGCTTCAAGTGCCTCTTTACCCAGGCTACTATGGACCAGGAATCCATAAACCCATGTTGAGATAGGACTTTATCTAAAATAAGAGCATGTAGGATTTGAGAGAGACTCTCTCCTCTAAGGAAAGTACATGGACACTGAGACATCTTATTGCTTAGAAGCTCTTTGTTCTTAGCTGTTTTCTGCTGTGTGACTTCTGGTCTTAGGGAACAAAATAGGCCATTCTACTTCAAAATATAGCTCATGTTAAGGAATTTAGATTGGATATCTAGAATTTAGGGGTTTTATTCCACTAAATAAAGGAAGCACTAAATAAATCAGGAAGCAGCTGAGTTGTGGCACTTCAGGATGAGAAGACTTCGATTATATTTCTAGTTCTTCCACTTACTGGTTAATAAGGTTAGTTCGATATTATTAAAGCACTTTCTTCATGATAGGCACAGTTACAGATGCTACAAATATACTAAGGTCTATAGTAAATAACTTTTCAGTTATCCATTGCCATATAACCATTCACCGCAGAACTTAGTGGCTTAAAGCAACAAACATTATCCTCATGATTCTGTAATCTGGACTGGGCTTGGCTAGGTGTTTTTTCTGCTGGTCACACTTGAAGTCTCCATGAGGCTGCCATTGTTTGGAGGCTGACCTGGGCCTGGTGGATCCAGGAGGGCTTCACTCACAAATTTGGCACCTGAAGGTTTCTCTTCATGATTTCGCTTTTCATGTAGTCTGATCATAGAATGGCCTAGCCCAAGCTTTATTACAGCATGGCAACTGCTTCAAAGTGTGCGTGTACTAAAAAGCTAATATCCCATCGGCCAGTCACATGACCAAGCCTGTTCTCAATGCTGGAGGTGAGTGCAAGACAGTAGGGCCACCTACCTGGTGGTGAGTCTCACCTGGTGCCACCAGAGTAACAGTCCACCATAGGGGGCTCTAACTCAATCAGTGATTTTCAAAGGGTGTGTCTTAGTGCATTTTCTGTGGCTGTATGAAACTGGGTAATTTATAAAGAAAATAAATTTATTTCTTACATTTATGGAAGCTGAGAAGTCCAAGGTCAAAGGGCTGCATCTGGTGAGAGCCTTCTTGCTGGGAGTGACTCTCTGCAGAGGTCTGAGGTGCGCAGGGCATCACATGGTAAGGGGGTGCAATGTACCAGCTCAGGTCCCTCTTCTTATAAAGTCACCCATCCCACTCATGATCACCATTAATCCATTGATGAGGGCAGAGCCCTCATGACCCAATCACCTCTTAAAGGCCCCACCTGTTAATACTACCACATTAGAGATTAAGTTTTAAAATGAGTTTTGGAGCATTCAGATATTCATAGCAATGTGTTCTTTGGGAGGCCTAGAACTCCAGACAACGCTTCAAGGTGAAGTGAGTAAGCATCACGTCAACAACAATAGTCTCAGTTACAAGAGTTGGGCATTAGCTGTTAAGATTTCTACTGAAGAAAGTATCCCATTGCTAAAAGTACGTATATTTTAAAATCATTGAACTATATGATCTCTTGTAAGTTAAACATTTTATGATTTTATGACTCTAGGAGTTCTCAGGCCACTTAATTGATCTGTCCTTGGATGATAACACACATTCTTACCTACTCCACTGGATACCTGCCAAGATGGTTGCAATAATGTCTCCACATTGCTTAGAAGTCTTCAATAATAACACTGAATGCATCCATTGAATTCCAATTCACTTTCTGCATCACATCTTGCATGGGAAATACCTCCTCTATTTAGAAAGTTAATTTCTGTAATTATGAGCACTCACGAATTTAGAGGCAGGTGTTAGCATGAAATAAGTCAGTACCGTGAACATACATTCGTTCGAAATGTGCTGTCCCGTATGTGTGACTGTGGTGTCACTGCTCCATGTCAATAGTACACACTCTATTTTATTTATAAAATTGTAAGTATTTTGTTCAGATAACAAGTATATCAGCTATCATTTATTGAGTCCTTGTTATATCCCAGGCATTGTGCTAGGCACTTTTCATATCTCCACTATAATACTTACAAAACCTATGCAAAGTTGGTGCTAGTATTATTTCCAATGAATGAACAAAGAAGGAAATGGAGGCTTAGCAACTGATCCAAATCCATGCAGCTATGAAGTGAGTGACAAAGCTGGAATGTGAACTCAGAACTTTCTGTCCACAAAACCAGTCCTCTTCCTCTCCACCATGTTTTAGTCCCTCCCATACCTTACCCCATTCCTCTTATGATCAAGGACCTAAGTTGACATGTAGGGCTTTTAGCATACAGAAAAGAAATACGCCTGTCTGGATGGGGTTGGACACTTCAGCTCTTGCCAATAGCATGGATTCACATCCTTGGCTGCACATTGTAATAACTCAGGGAGCTTTTGAAAATATGGATGTCTTGGTCTTGGTACAGCCTGGGCATTAGACATTTTAAAAATTTCCCAAGTAACTCTAATAATGCGGCCAGGATTGAGAACTAACTGACATAGAAGAACCATGATTAAGTGTCTCCAAGATGCAAAGAGCCACTTTTTAGCTCCTGATTATTTCATAACATTGTTTAGAATGCTTCTGTATGAAATGCTCTTACTTTGCTCTTCCTTGAGAAACTCCTAATCATGCTTCAAAACCCAGACCAAGTGGACAAAAAGGAAATAATTAAGAGGAAGCAAAAAGTGTGCAAACATTCAGACCAATCTGGGCTCATGATCCTTAACTGCCTCTCGAGGTTTCTTAGCACACCTGCTGCACATCCTGACAGCTTCTGCTTAAAGAATCTCTGTTTCTTAATTCTTAGGCTCCATCATGTGCCCCAGTGCTTTTTGGTCCTCTCACTTTTAGAAGAGATACCCCAGTCACTCCAGTTTTGGGGCATCCCTGGGAAATAACTGGAGAGGAGGGAGTGAGGCCAGTACTCCAGCTTCAACTTTTTTTTTTCTTCATCTCCTCTGATCAAAGACAAGTTTCCCGAGGAAGTGCCATGGGCCGCAGAGCTGGCGAGGGTCATGTGTGGCTTTCTCTCATGGGAGAGAGAAGTGTCTTTATTTATTTAGCTCAGGGCAGTTTGCTGTCATCACTTTATTCTGCAAAACTGGTTGGATTTTTAAGGTGCATGAAAAAGGCCCAGAATAATGTTGAAGAATGGAAAACGCTGTGGGAAAATAACAACTAAATAAACTGTGTTTATTTGACTCAAATGCACTCAAATCCTCCCAAGTTCCATCTTGTTTAATAAAACCTATTGTGACTTTTTTTTTCCTCTAAGATTTCTCAACCTTGCTTAAGTGACCAGCATTTAAATATTTTCTAATTGTTTGGTTTACATTTATCTTATCTCACAAAGTAAATTACGAGCTTCTGGAGAACTGTATTTTTCACTGCGTGAGTACATCAGCAGCAGCAGCAACCTCCTTCTCTTCATAGCCATTGGTTGTATAGAACTTAACCCTTCGCTGGACACTCTTGTAACAACATTAAACATGCATACTAAATTACACATTTTATACTTTACAACGACACATGAGGAAAGTTACTATATTCTCCTCATTTTACACATTAGAAAACTGAGGCATAGAAACATTAATTGATGTCACTTACTAAAGGGCAGTCAGTTAATAAATGGGGACATATTGTAATGACCCCAGAAATCTAGCTCTGAGGTTTAGACACTTAACCTCTATCTGTACTATTTTCTGGCATATTGGTAAAAAGCAAAGATGTCATGATTATTATCAACAGACAATATATGGTTTATTTTTATTTACTGTACTCAAGAATTATATAACTGAGAAAGGTCATTGCTAAGGTTTCACAAAGACAGTCCAGAGAAAGTACCTCCCTTCAAAATGCATATGCAATATATACATCTGTAGATGAAATATTGAAGGTATACACTAAAATGTCAGCAGTGGTCATCTGGGATGGTAGGATTATGGGTGGCATTTCTTTCTCTCTTTGTGTTGTTTTGAATTTTTTAAAAAATATTTGCTACATTGAATATTATATATTGCTATACAATATATATTGCTATTAATGTATTTGTTATCCAAAAGTGCAGAGACAGCTTACAAGAGTTTCAAGTGAAACTTTCCTGTACCCTTCCCCATGATGTAACCCAAGAAGAGTCAAAAACAAATGTAGAAAGCCACAGAAAGGGGATCTGGAACAGAAAACCAACTTCCTGGCACTCCCCTCCTCCATCAGTGATTGGTCTAGCAGCAGGCACTAGCCCAGGTAGGAGGACTGCCCACAACTTTGAATCATGTTGACGGCTTTGACATTTACAAGAACTGAACATTTTAATTACTATTCTGATTTAAAGTGATGGGGAATTTTTATTACATAATTGTGATGAGGTAAGTCATGGGCCCTGCTGAATTTTTATTCAGAGGCAAAGGAAGAACTACCACACAACAGATTTAAAAAGAAAATGGAAGAAAGTATATTTACTTTTATAATTAGCCCATTCCCACCATGAGTCCTGCCTTCGATTCAATGTTCACTATCTGTTTGCATATGTACATATTTATGGAGAGAGAGAGAGAGAGAGAGAGAGAGAGAGAGAAGGGAGAGGGAGAAAAAGATGAAAAAAATTATTTTGTGATTTAAAGACATTTTGCTAAAAGCTTAATGACCGTATTCTACCTTTAGCATTTTTTAAGAAACTTCTAAATGGTTTTAGCTACTTTTCTACAATTTCTAGGTAGGGGACTAACTGGTGCCACTTCTGATTTTGACAAAATATTGAGATAGGTCTTGTGGGGACTCAGCATTATGCATTTACATGTGTAAAAATGCCATTGAGAAATGGAGAACACACTCGATTAGCTTGGCTGTCACCAAAAAAGGCTCTTCATGTAGGAAGTTGACCATTTCGGTGCGGCCTTGAAGTATGGACAGAGAGGTGGCATAGCAGAGTAGTCACATGTGAGAACTTAAGGGTTAGAAAAGCCTAGATGCAAATTCAATGCTCAGATCTTATTAGTTGAGGGACCCAGGATGATCTTTCCAATCTAAGTCACAAAATAGGGATTATTATTATTTAATTCACATTCCATTGCACCTTTTATTAAATATTATCTTAATTATACATGATTCTATAATATATAATATTATCGATTATAGGTTTATAATAATAACACAGGTGTCTGCCTCAGGATTTATGAGTATTAAAGGGCATAACTCCACAGATGTGCCGGGCATAGTGCCTGTGTATTAGGAAGTTTTCAAAAAGTGGCAGCAGCTGCTACCATCATCAGAAATTGGCCAGACCCTAAACGAGAGGAATGATCTCCCAGGCAGAAGGGAGGCGTGTTTAGAACATGTGAACCCGAGGATGGGAAAGCCGCATGGAGATTGCCCGATAAATAGAAATGGAAACCCCTAAATGAAAACAGGAATGTCAGAGCTGTGGCATCTTAATCTGGGACCCCGCAGCCTCCTGTTTGGTTTCATTTGCATCCCTCCACCCCTGGAATGACCCCCCTGATAGCACATCATAAAGCTCTCAAGAGCAGGTGAGAGAAGGCACAGGGAAATGGAATGACCGCACTAACAAGTAATGAGTGGTCCCCACACAGCCTTTTACAAGGGAATTAATCTTTTATTAAGAGAGAAGATTACGCCGAAAGGCTTCAGGGGCTTTTCGCTCACGGTTACACGTGCCATGGGAAGTTCCAACTCCTCTTGAGGGCCTCTGTCAAAAGCAATCTTCTTCTAACATCTCCTTTGGAAGCCGAAACTCTCCAGGGGTTATTATCATTATTTTTTCTTTTTCAGTACTGTGTGAATGAGGAATTTGAGCACAAAATATACTGTTGGCTGCTAACTAAGTCCCCTCTTTCTACGCAGGCTGCTGGGAGGAATTCAAAGTTGCGTGGGTGATCTTGTAAAGCAACGATGGGGCGAGCTTCAAAAGGAATTTGGGGGTTGAAGTACGCTAGTGCTGTGAGAAATCGGAGCTGTGTACGCAGATCAGAGGAGGAAGGAGAGCTTGAGCCCTTAGTGAAGATGCCAGACAAGGAGACCTATCGTTAAATGCATCCGGCATGTGCAAGTTGAGGGCCTGTTTTGTGCAAAGAGCTACATGGGGCCTGGACTTTTCTGCCCTTGGAGTTCTCATCATCTGGCGGAGGTGAAAAGGCTCCCACAGGGGAATTTCAAACAAAAGCCAGGATGTTTCTTGGAGCTGAGGCAGAGTGCTGAGTGAGAGCAGGGTGGGGGCGGAATGTGATTTCCAGAAGGTGATGCGAGGGGGCAGGTTGGACACATGCAGGTCTGAAAAGATGAGTGCAAAGATGTTGCAGGAGAGGCAGGAGGAGTGTGGTGCAGGAGATGGGGGAGGCCCAGAGAAAGGGGGTTGGGAAGAGATTTTCCTCTGTGGATGCTGAATCTCTCTCCCGCAGGGGTGGAGAGCTCATAAATGGGAACAAAGCTTCTGGTCCTATGGGGAATTCTAATTATAAAAACTGGGTAGAATTAAACATTAGCTCGAATGTCATTGTAGAAATTCCACATGGCACACAGGTCTGTATGGTGGGACAAGGTCAAGAGATGAACACACAGAGACTCAATGCTTAATGCTGCCGTTTCTTAGCTGGATGACCTTGGGCATGTTCCTCAAACTCCCTGTACAAAGAGGCTAATGGTAGCTTCCTGCAGGTGGCAAGATTTTAGTGAGATTGGTCCTGTAAGTACTTTGTACATTATCTGGCACATGGTAAATATACAAAAGATTTGACTGTTGTATTATTATTGCCCAGCCAGCTCCTCTTTCTTCCTAAGATAAAGTACCTAAACAATAAAAATGTAGCTAATATATAAGCATTCAAAATAATGCTCCTGATCTAATTTGCAGCCCTGATTTCCAGTTCGTCAGCCACACGTGTGAGTTTTTGGAGATGTCTGCAAGTTGAGGAAGGAAAGGAGTGGAAGCTGGTGGAATTGGGAAGAAAGAGCCCCACCTGCCAACTACCCTCATTCTGTGGGGCTCTAAGGCAGAGAACTGCACAAATGGGGAGATTTAGAGGGAAGGGAGTTTTTGCACAGTAGTAGGTAAAACTTTTCAATGGCAAGGTAGTTTTTTAACAAATAAGAAAGGAAGGTAGGGAGGGAAGGAGTGGGGTGGTTTTAAGGAAAATGAAAGAAGGAATGAGAGAAAGAAGGAACGAAAGGGAGACGGGAAGGAAGGAGAAGGGGGAAGAGGGAGAGAATGAGGTTAGGAGAAGGGGAAAGGGGAAGGAGAAAGGAAGGAATGAAGAAAAGGGAAAAAGCTCTGGCCCTGCAGGGGACTGAGATTTTAACAAATGACCCCACCTACCCTTTCCCTCAGAAAAACTCAAGCCAAGAATAAATGCCTATGAACAATTCCTGCATCAGTGGGTTTCTGCGTGGCTTTTAAAGGTCCCTCTAAGTCCATCTTTTTATGAAACTCTGGACTTTGAATAATGTAGATGACTGGAAAATGCAAATATGTAGAATGAAACCTTTGTGGTTGTTTTCCTACTGCTATGCTTTCAAATCCCAAAGAGCAAAACTCAAATGTTTTCCAAAGTCATTATATACATAAAATGTGAGGCATCATTACTGCATGTCCAAGGCTATCAAATACCTCATTTCTTTCTCTCAAATTTTTATAAAAACAAGACATTTATGATCTAGTTTCTCTGTAGTCCAGCCCTCATCGAACTTTCAAAAATAGTTTCTTTATCAAAAATAGCAACCAAATGTGATTTTTCACTTAGGTCAACTTAGTGCTGTATCTTTTGCCCATGAATACTTATTTTTTAGTGAAATTTAAGAAAAAAAATGTCCCTTTCCCTTGGGAATCTAGACCTTTCTAAGAAAGTATGCTTGAACAATGTCACCCCTCCTTTTACACAATTTGACTTTTCCTCGTTTGAAAGAGCAGCTTTCACTCCCAACTAGGGTTCAGGTCTTGCACATCCTATTATTATTATTTGGCTGTTGAAATGTATTACTGTCATTATGATACCTGGAGCACTTATTACTTTACTGCTTTTGATTCAACTTGCATTTGCCAACTTACTCCAACCTTGAGGACATCATATGCTATTGACCCTTTCAAATGGGTTTCTCCAGAGAAGCATAGTTCAGCTTCCTGAACAAAGGAGAGGTTTGAACACCTGCTGTGTTTAGATTCTGCTATTGACCATGCAGATCTGAGAACACTCAGAGGCTCTGACGTTTACTGTCATTTTATACATCTGGGATGGTGATTTATTTACCCCCGGATACAATGGCTAAGGTTTGAGTAAGCTGCCACTGCCACAGCTTTGCAGAGGCTCTGTATTCTGGATAGAAGGGCTTTCCATAGGCATGGTTTATTCTGTTGTCAGTCAGCACATTTTCTTCTAAGTATGACTTTTTTTCTTTTTTAAAAATATTATACAATAAGGAATCATAAAAGTTCTGCAACACTGATTTAAAGAAATTTATTCATGTCATTAGAAAGCCAAGACAAGCCATAGAAGAACTTTCTGCACAAAGGGAAGGCATGTCTGAATTTGGTGTGAGTTATGAAAATTCATGAGGTGAGGAATTTCCACTAGATGTTTATTTAAGAGAACTACATGGTGGCTAATTTCAAGCAAATAAAAAAGTATGTTGTCATTTTATGGACCTTGCAAGTGGACAAATGACTTTTAATATGAGGAATGAACTTTAGCCACGCTCATTTAAAGACAGGAGGCGGCCAGTCAGACAGGTTCTTGATCCGTAAAATGAGGTTTGGATTTTGTCTGAGCAGAGCTTGTAGTAGAAGCTCTTAGACGTACTCAAGCGCATTCTCCTTCCTTTTAGTGAAAAGAAAACTGAGGCTTAGGGAGGAGAAATGCTTGTGAAATGCCTCAATGGCAGGTCAAAAACTAGAATCTTTGCCTTCTGAAACACAGCTTAGCCCCCTTGGCCCACCTGATCTAGGGGAACTCCCCCTACAGGTTCAGGCTGTACCCACCCCTACAGGTTTGACCTCAGTGACCTGGGGTGGCCTACCTGGCCATTAGAATAGGCAACGTGGAGCCACGCACGAGGGCTAACCTTTGCTACCAAGGGTATGCTGCTCAGTCTGGAATGCCCTCTCTGGCCTTGATGCTGTGAGTGCCTAGCAAGGTCCAGGGTATACAGTTGGCACTTAATGAAGATATGCTGAATGGCTGCATGCTTGTCCATCTTGCTATACTCTTTTACAATAATGATATTAATAAATCAATGCTTTTATTATATTCTATGCCCATATTAGTCTTCATAATACATCATTCCCTGTAGGGTCAAATGCAAATGCCCGTTGTTCTACTTAAA
>RJWJ010027688.1:0-21996 GCA_004363605.1 Indri indri
GTTAGCCTGCGCTGCCTCGTGCCGTCTCCAAATCTGTATCTCTAGCCTTGAGTCTCTGAGCCACACATCTGCACACATCTTTATCTTTACCTGGATATCTCAGAGATACCTCAAATTAATTAAATGCTCAAATTAAGTATTTTAGAGAGTGAACTCCTGATCTCTCCCACAAAGCCGGTGTTCCTCCAAGGTGCTTCATCTCAGTGGATGGGACCACAACCATCCACCCTGTCTCCCAAACCAGAACCCGCAAGTCATCCCTCTACAACAAAAAGTAAAGCCCATTTTCTGTCTTTCTATCCCCACATCCAATCTGTCTCAAATCCTACTTTTACCTCTTCAATGTATTTCAAACCCATCCACTTATCTCCAACTCTGCTGCCACCGCCTTCGTTCAAGCCACCGTCATCCATCATCCAGACAACTGCAAGGCCTCTGTGCTGGTTTCCCCTTCCCATTCATTCTCCACACAACAGCCAGGGTACAGCTATAAAACCCCAGTTTGATCGCTCACCCCTTGCAGCTGTGATCACTTAAAATCCTTCACTAGCTTCTCATTGCTCTTCAGATAATGACCAAAATCTTCCCCATGGCCCTCAAGACCCCTTGCCCTGCCCCCACCTCCACAGCCTCCTGTCACTCACTGTGTCAGCCACACTCACCTCCTTCTGCCACAGGGTCTTTGCACATTCTCTTGGCCCCTCCTCAAACCGCACCCGTCCTCTTTGCCTAGTTTAGGTGCACTTGTCTTCCTGTTCTCACCTCTGAATCTCTTCCCAGGGAGCCTTCCCCCTAACCTCTGTGTCAGTTCTTTGAGAACTGGGTCCTTTGAGAAGCAGACGCCAAAATAGAATTAGACGCGCAAGAGCTTTATCGGAGGTCAATGACGGAAGGATGAAGGGGAATGAGAGAGGAGGAGTAGGTGGGAAGAGCCTCAGGTCTGACATCCGTGAGGGGAGGGAGGGGGAAGGAGGATCAATGAGGAAGCGCTTCAGGCTGCCACGCAGCCCTGAGAAGGGCTCGGGCAAGCCAGTGGAGAACCCCAGAGCAAAGACTGCCCATTAGAACAGCCCTGAGTCAGGCAGAGATGACCCACCTGTCACCCTGCTGTGCTTGGTGGCTGGCTCCGAGCTACCTGGGGAGGGAGCGGCCTTGGTGCAACACTGTGGTGCATCCGAAGGTATGGCGGTGGGAGGCTGTCAGCCAGCCATGCTCCTTGCAAAAGGGTCTCTTGAAGGGACATGCACATAGTGTCCCTGCGCAATAGCTCCCTAAACCAGATCATGTTCCTTTGATACGTATTGTCCTAAGACCGTGTTCCTCTTTTCCGAGAACTTGCCCGGGTTGTAATTATACCACTTGTGAGCATTATTTTTATGTAAGGTCTGTCTCTCCTTGGAGAGAGGGGTGAGGCACTTGCTCACCGTCGGGTCCCTCACGCACGGCACAGCGTGTTCAGAAAGTGCTTGCTGGAGAAATGAAAGAACGGAAGAGTGACTAGTCACTAAGTCAGTCCCGGCATTCCCCAGTTCAAATCCTCAAAATAGACTGTGATGGCCCAGTTTGCCCTTTTCACCCAGGTTTGGGGGTGCCAGCCAGCCAGCAGGTGGGCCGCCTAGGGGTTGAGGCTGACACTGTCCAATCAGTTATGTTGAGGGGGAGTTATGTGGTGCAAGTCTGGGTGCAACAATGGATTTCTCTAGAATGGGTAGCTAAGAACCTCCACAAAGTCTTCCTATACCATTTTTTTTTTGTCAAGGGGCTGGCACTCCTTCACCTGACTTACTCCAGAGACTGGCTGGAATTGTGAGGAGTAGTGAGACACCTGTGAGACCCCCATCCCCACAAATGAGTTGCCCCCAGGGAACAGCTACAGGTCCTTGGGGCTGAGGCTTTCTATACACAAAACGGCACCCCCTTGCCATCGTCTCCCCTTCCCCAGAAACCTGTCCTTTCTCCTTTTTCCCTGAGGTGTTTCACCTGGGACACAAGCAGCAGCTTAGGGATGGTGACTTCAACCTAGAGCTTACTGACATGGGATGAACATTCAGCACAGTGTTAGGAACAGGGCAGACCGGAGTTCAAATCCCAGCCCCTTCACTTCCAAGCTGTGGGACCCAGGGAAAGTCACTAAGCCTCTCTGAGCCTCCTTTTCTCATCTGTAAAATGGAAATAACAAAATAGCAAAAACAAATAGGCTGTTATGAAGGTTAAGCAGAATGTCTCTAGCAGTGGCTGTAAGTTCAAGGCACATTAGCCTATTAAAGGCTCTGAGAAGTCCTGCAGTAGAGAAACCCAGCTTTCCCCAAACTAATTTGGCAGCAGGTTTGTGAAACACAACTGCACATGGAATCCTAGTGTTCTGTGGAAAGCAGTTTGGGAAACACTGCTCTAGAGAATTTAGCTTTTGTCTTTAGATCACTGTGCACCTTCAAAACTACCACTACCATAAATGAGAGCCAGATGGCCTTGGCCCCCTGCAAAATCCTTTTGAGTTGAGTTTGGGGTTATGTCTCTGGATTTCATAGAGGGATGCTGGAACTCTCTAATGTATTCATGGCTGTGTGCTCTGCAGGGATATTGCGGACAACATTGTGTGATGCTAGACGACCCTTTCTCCAGTAAGAACTGGTCATGGTCAGAGAGGCATAGAATGTTTTAAGTGCACCTAGGGTTAGAGGCCAGTTCATTCCACCTCTTCATTTCGTAGATGAGAAAACAAAGTTGAGTGACTTGCCCGAGAACATACAGAAGTGAGGGGCAGAGCCCTGGGAGTCCCCTTGGCTCTGGGCTCCTTCTCCTGACATGGCTATGAGGAGGGAGGTGAGGGTAGGAGTATGGCTAGAGGTCAGGAGTCAACAGGCCTGAGTCCAGATGGCAGGCAGCTGGGCCCAGGCACAGACCGAGCACTGCTTCCTGCCCTTGCTGGTGATTCCAGGGATGCGGAGGCAAGGAAGGAACTCGCAACAGATGGAAGGGGACCAGAAGGAATTTGGAATGAGCCCAAGGGGCCCAGCTCTTAGAAAACGAGGGAGAAATATTTTCTGCTCCGAGAGAACATTATTTACAAGAACAGAGCAGGAACAGGGTCCTTCCCGGGTAGACTGGTGGGCTCTGGCTCACATTTCTTGGCTGTGAGAGATCATACCAAACCACGTTTCTAAGACAACCGGGGAACCAAATAGGAACAACAACATTCATGGTGATAAGAGGTGGCTGTTGCAGGCTGGGCCAACCCAGACAAGTTGAGCTCAAAGATCAAAAGTTTTGAGGCCAATTCTAAATTTAGAGTTCAATTTTTGAGGAAGCCAAAATGAGCTCTCCTTGCATGAAGTGTGTCAGAAGAATAGAAGCTATAAATCCCAAAGAGCAACTAGTAGAAAGGGGGTAGGGATGCTAATAATGAGCTCAACCAGGCTCTTTGAAAAGAAAAAAGAGAGAAAGAAACCTTAGTATCTTTTCTAACCATAATATAAGCTTTGAAAGAACTGAATATCACATCCCCTCTTCTCTCTTCTCTGCCGCCTTTGAAATTTTTTCTCACTTAGAAAGACTCTCAAAGCAACTCGGGGTGTATGTGGAGAAGGCAAAATTCAAGCCCCCGTGTCCCCCTCCACACCCAGCCTCAATCTAACCCCGCGTGGACCACAGTGTCACTCCCTTGAGAGTGAGCGCTTCAGAGCAGGAAGAATGCAGGAAACCCGCCAGGGCGGGCATCCTCTGCTAGCTCAAGCCAAGTGATCTCCCCATTGGACAACTCATGGGATTGGCACCAACGCCATGCTGATGCCAGGGTGCCCCAGAGACAACACACTGGAGGCCCCAAGCTTTATGGTTCCGTACCTTGAACACTCCCAGAGACCCGATTCCAACCTGGGCTTCCACTTGTTCTTTTACCCACGGAGCCCTCACCACCTGCCTTTGCCATTTGCTCTGCAAAGAGATCTTGGAGAGTTAACCTTTCAGGGCCCCAGTGTCCCCATCTATAAAACACCAAGTGTGTCAAATCCACCCATGTGATGTTTCCTGCATTTATTGCACCCCCGCCCCCACACATGCTATCTAGGTCAGGTCTTTGTTACTCCTGCAGGGGTCTTTTATTGGGCTGCCTCTATTCACCTAGAACACAAAGGACTGGATTAATCTTCCTAAAGCATAGTCCTGAATAAGTCACTGTCCTGCTCAAAACCATTCCATGGTCCCCACCCCGCCTGCAGAATCAATTCCACATAATCAAGCCTGGTGTTCAGGGTCATCCACCGTGTGGCCCCAGCCTGTCTTCTTCGCTTCATTCTTGTCCACCTGCTTCTTCTAGCTGTTAAATTAAGTTTCACCTAAAGCTGCCTCCTTACATCTTTTAAATTTGGCCTAAAGGTTTTGCTGTGTGTAGTGAAGTGCAATCTCACTGGATGTATAAACAGACTGTAGCCTACTCTTGTACCCATCAGAGTTTTGGCCAATCACAGGCAGCCAACGTTCAAACTGTGTTCCAATAAGGCAGATGCCGAGCCGTAATCGATCCAGCTGTGTCCGCACCTCGCTTCCCTTTTCCGTACGTCACTTTCCTTTTTCTGTCCTTAAATGTTATCTGACTGTGCCACCGCCCCAGAGTTGCTCTGAGCCTTTTCTGCTTCTGATGGCTGCCCAATTTGCAAATTGTCCCTTGCTCAATTAAAGTCTGTTAAATTTAATTTGTCTAAAGATTTTATTGTTACGCAGCAAACGGAACAATTGCACTGCAGGTTTTCACGTCCATGGGCCCTCGCTTATTTGCATCCTGTAATCTGAAGTGTCCTTCACATTTCTGCACACCCGACTTACCCTACGGACTCCCACAGCCTAATTATTGGCTGCATGACCTTGAGCAAATTATTTAAACTCTGTGTTTCCAAAGATGGCCATAGCACTTCTTTCCATCCCCTGTGCCCTTTTCAAGGTGACTTTGCCACTTCTCCATGTCGATTTCCCCTCCATTTGAACCTGCGCTGGCTCTATGACATTCATGGGCCCATCGGATGTGGTGGACATGATGCTATGTCACTTGCAGCTTCTGTTCTTGTACTCTGGGAAGCTGGCCACCACATAAAGAAGTTCTGGCTATCCTGCTTGAGAGAGAGGTCACATAAAGGACAGCTGAAGTGCCCCAGCTGGTTGCTTGCCCCAAGGCCCCAGTCAAGTGAGTGAAGCCTTCTTGATCCTCCAGCCCCAACCAAGTACCCCAGCTACCACTGCAGAGTGGAGACGAGCTGTCACCACTGAGCTCTGCCTGAATTCCTGACCACCCACCCCCCGCTCCCACCACATTGTGAAAATAAAAAAAAAAGATTGTTGTTTTAAGCCAAGCAGTTTAGGGGTAGATTGTTATGCAGCAACGGCTAACAGGAAGAGTCTCTTCCCCTGCAAAATGGGGATAGCAATGGTCCCCCACCTCACAGAAGTGCTGGGAGCATTAAGCAAGTCAATCTATGAAAATTGCTTAGAGTAGTGTCTGCACAGCGAAGCACACGGTAAGCACTAGCTCCTCACGACCTGAAATTGCCTTGATTCATTTTTTCGTAATTCTTGTCTATCCCCAAACTCCTTTCCTCAGCAGCGCCTGGCATATAGTGGGTACTCAGTAAACACGGTTGAGTGTCAAGCCCCCTTCATTAAGTCTTCTCTGATCACCTCCCATCAGCTTGCCACCATCTCTCCCTCCCTGTTCCCTACACACCTTATCGATACCCTCCCCACAAGGTGATACACTCAGCCTGCCACTCTGGCTGGTATGCCTCCTTGGTAGACCGTGAGCTCTTCGAAGGCAGTGACCTTGCCCATAATACATAGGCAATAATGAACAAATGAATTGATTGATTAATAGCAAAATGGGAACAATGCCACTTCCCCTACCCACCTCATCAGGCTTGTTGTAATTCAAAAGAGGAGATGAATGAGGACGGGCTCAGGCCCCTCTGTGCTTCCTCCAGAGCATACCTCACTGTGGATCTGATGCTTCTGGGTCTTCCTGGTCCCATCTGTGTGACTGTGTATGTTAGGGCAGGAGAGACTCCAACGCAGGACTCCTGAAGGAAGTCTCCATATTTCCTGTCCTAAGAGCGAGTTGACCTTGTACACTGTGGAGGTACAGGGTGTGATGTTACAAACCTGGGAAGGAACTGATAACCCCCCAAGTCCATTACCATGGTTGGCGGATGTCTGAAGTTCTACCACGAGGCGAAAAACAGCTGATTACTAAGCCACGATTCAATCAGATATCATTTTGATAGCTCTAAGACTTGTGAAGTCCAAAGAGACAGTAGAATTTGAAGGAATACAGGATTCCATCTGGTTCAAAGATCTTTAGTGTTAGAAACAACTTTACGAATCTTAAAGTCAAAGATGTGCAAAATCAAATCAGGCAGTAGAGCTTCCTGGGTAGGAGTGTAACATACAACTTAAATCTAGGTGTCCTAGCCTATGCGGCGTCTTCTATGAATTATGGAGTCATTGACACAGCAATGATAGGTAGAGTGGTTGTTATGTAATCTCAGGAGAGTCTAAAAGGCAACCCCCCAAACTAGATATGATATCACAGTTTCCTTGGTGACTGAGAATCTTTTAACCTCAGGGAGATTTAAAATTCAGAAACTTTAAGGGAATCTAAACCATGGTATTAACATTTATATGTAAAAGAAACTACGTACACTTATGTATTTATAATGCTTAACAGAATTTAGCCTATTTAGAGCAAAAATTTTAAAATTCCAATTGAAAATTAATAAGCGTCTCATTGATTCATACTTATGACTGAAAACTTCCTAAACTTATATATAGTATTGGAACATTTATGAGAACCCAAAGGTCACCATATTTATAAATTTAATTCATTGGCTGAATAATCTCAATTTAAATACTGGGAAAGGTTTTGTTTGTTAAGTCAGACCATTGAAGTACATAATAGGAAACTGAACACAATAAATGTTTAAATGCAATTTAAAATGTTTAAAAGGAGTTTAACTTTGTAATTGGAATCAAACGTCGAAAATCCTTTTAAAAGCGATAGTTAAAATATGTTGAAAACCAATAGAATAAGATTTGAAAGCTGAAGCTTAAGGAAGAACTACATTTTTTGAATTGTAATTTCAATAAATTGAATACTAAAAGTCAGCTAAACTTCTTAGACATCTTTTCTTTTTCTATAAAATGAGATTTATGGTCACACCTGCCTTGTAGGATTGTTGAGAAGATTAAATGAGACACTGGGTTTAAAGGGGCTGGCATTATGCCTGTCAGATGGCAAGCATTCCATATAACATGCTGGCAATTATTAATATTATTAACTCTTCCTTAAAGGAGGGTATAAGGGTGTTTGGAAATAAGAGGGAATACAGGATGTGACCCAGAACACAGGCAATCCTGGTGGCAAGGCATAAGATATACAGCACACACCTCTGCACCTCGGTCCCTTGCTGGCTAGCAAGGCTCCCCCGTCTTGTCTGGGTCTCCCCTAAATGTGCAAGGCTTCTCCAGCAGGGGTGGTGTTCAGTTCATTACCATTGCATCACCAACGTCCCCTTTGCCAGTGCCCATGGGAGGCAGTTCTCCAAAGTCGCTCATTCATTCACTCATTCATCCATCCCACAAGTATCCTTTGATGTTTGTACTGGGCACCATTCTGGGCAGTGTGGATACTATGGCCAACAACACAGAAGAAAACCCTGCCCTCACGGAGCTTACATTCTAATAGTGGAGACAGAGTAAACTGTCTCAACTAGTAAATTACGCAGCATGTTAGAAGAGGATACATTTGTGTATAAAATACAGAGGGCAACGGGAAGAGAGTGGCAGGGGTGAGGACTGGAATTTTAGAAAGGGTGGCCAAACCACTTTGACCCAACTGAGAAAGTGACATCTGAGCCATCGAAGCCAAGGCTTTAGGGAGGCAAGACAGCATTCTGTGCACAGGGAACAGCAAGCACAAAGGCTGTGAGGCGGGAGCGTGCCTGGCGCGTTGGAGCAGGAGAGCAGGAGACGAGGTCAGACGGGTGACCGGGGCAGGGTGAGAGCTGAGTGTTATGGATGGACTTGTGTCCCCTGCTCCCCAAATTGGCATGTTGAAGCCCTAATGTGACTGTATTTGGAGACAGGGCCTTTAAGGAGGTAACGGAGGTTAAATGAAGTCATAAGGGTGGGCCCTAATCCAATGACTAGCATCCTTAAAGAAGAGAGAGAGACATCAGGGGTGTGCGTGCAGAGAAAAGGCCACGTGAGGACACGTGAGAAGGTGGTCACCTGCAAGCCAAGAAGAGAGGCCTCAGGAGGAAGCAAACCTTCCAACACCAGCCTCCAGGACTGTGAGAAAATAAATTTCTGTTGTTTAAGCCACTCAGGTTGTGGTATTTTGTTATGGCAGCCCTGGCAGACTAATACAATGGGTAACAAATTACCTCAAATTTAGGGGCTTAAAACAACAAGATTATTGTTTTCTACGATTTCCGAGGGTGAGAAACGTGGGAGGAGCCCCGCTGGGCGGTCTGGCTCCAGGTCTGTCCTAAAGTGCAGTCAAGATGCTTTTGATGTCAGTCGTCGGATGGCTTATGTGAGGTAGGAGGATCCACTTCCAACTCCGCTCGCACGGCTGTTGGTGGGAGGCCTCAGTTCCTCACCATGGGGACTTGTCCACAGGGCTGCCTGAATGCCCTCATGGCGTGGCCTTCGGTTGCCCCCAGACTGAATGAACCCAGAGGGAGAGCAAGGAGGAAGCCGCAATGCCTTTCTCGACCGACCCTTAGAAGTCTCACACTTCCACTTCGGCCATATCCTGTTCGTTAGCAGTGAGTCTCTAAGTCCAGCCACACTCCAGATGCAGGGAACGAGGCTCAGTCTCTGGAAGAACAGAGCATCAGAGTACTCTTGGTCAGTGCTGTACGAGATTTGTCATTGTGATTATTATCATCAACATATTTAACTCTGCCAGTACCTTCCACGGAGGACCTTCCTCTAAGGGGTGCTCAACCCTTCTTCTGTGATTAGGGCCCTGGGCGAGGCCTGACAGGGCATGTGCAGGACAGATTTGTGAGGAAAGAGAGAAGAATGGGCCAAAACTCAGCAGGAGAGCAACCTTTAGCCTCTCCCTTCATCTCATTTGCTGTGGCTCAGGAAGGGAGAGGTCACGAGGAATTACTGGTGTCTTCCACGGCCTCCACATTCTCTGCGATTCCTTCCCCGAGGATGGCCTGGGTGGCGTGGCTGGGGCCTCGCTGTCTCAGCAGCCCCACTCTGTGCCTCCCACGTCACACGGCGGCCACTGTGGGCACTCGATAAATGCTTGATGATAACGAAGATGAATCTTCTACCTGTCTGCATAGTCACACCTGATGCTTATTTGTTTTTTTTTTTTAAGTAAAGCAAGGAGCATTGTTTTTTTTTATGCTTGTTGATTAGTTAAGGATCACAGTTTTGATGAGAGACTGGCATCATAAGTCCAACCACCTGGCTTCCCATGAGCACAGTGAAACAGAAAGATGGCTTGTGGATTCATTCCATGGAGAGAAGCATGATCATTGAAAATACTTAATACTTCTCAGGTCCCAGGTTCTGTTCTGAATGATGTACACACATACTAATTGATTTAATCCTCAAAGCAACCCTGGGAGCTATTATCTCCATTTTACAGATGTGGAAAGGAAGGCACAGAGAGGTGAAGAAACTTGCCCAAGGTCAGAGTTCAGCGTCTGATTTCAAGAGTCTATGCTTAAAATCACTATGCCCCACTGCCTCTTAAAAACTGTACAAGTCATCTTTAACATTTTACGATATCTAAGTACAAGCAAGAGGTGGTACTTAAATGATATAAATAATTGAGAATAAGATTTAGGGAACAAGAAAGTTCAGGTAACTCAGAATGCTAAGCGGGCCAGAACCTAAGAAATATACCGAGGCCGAAAGTTTCAAACTGGATTCTGAAGGATCGCAGGTTCCAGTGGTGTCTCAGAATCTGCTTGTCAGGACCGAGGAAAATCTTCGGGCCACCCCATGATCCTGATTCAACCACAGCACCCACATGGATCTGTTTCACATGTTGTTCCTCCGCACAAGTCCAAGTTTGCCTGGACCACAGCCTCAGATTGCCAGGGAAATTAAGACTTTGAGATAGGCAAAAGTATTATTGGGTTTCCTTTCAATGGTGTTGTCTCTAGAGGGCCCTTCTAGGGTTGTCTGATTCTATAAGGGGTTTGTGCCTTTCTTTTCTTTTTTTTTTACCATTTTACAACTCTGAACCCTGTAGAGACAGAAGTTAACTTAATGAGGTGACGCAAATGATTCTGTTCATAGAAATTCAAATGAGTTTTGTACAGGGAAGATGGAAATGATCTCTGCCCGGTGAAGAGATCATTTTTGCATATATTAGAAAATTAGTTTCAGCATTCCTGATTGTTTATATATGTGCCTGTTCCTTTTTTTTTGAAACAGGGTTTCATTCTGTCGCCCAGGCTAGAGTACGGTGCAGTAGCTCACTGCAACCTCAAACTCCTGGTCTCAAGCAATTCTCCCGCCTCAGCCTCCTGAGTAGCTAGGACTATGGGCCCATGCTACCACGCCAGCCTTATTTTTCTATTTTTTTTTTGTAGAGACAGGGTCTCACTCTTGCTGAGGCTGGTCTCGAACTCCTGATCTCAAGCAATCCTCCCGCCTCTGCCTCCCAGAGTGCTAGGATTACAGGCGTGAGCCACTGTGCCCAGCCATGTGCTTGTTCTTTGAACTGGGTTTTACATCATACTGGTTCCTTTAATTAATCATCTAGATAAAATCTTTAAGATGTCTCCATTTGATATTTATATGGCAGAGATAATTTTACTTTTTAAAAAAAAATAAATTATCCTTTAACAAGATGGTCTTCCTGTATCCATTGTGGCCTCCCTTTTTTCTTCCCCCCATCCAGTCCCTTCTCCATGCAGGAGCTAGAGTCATCTTTTCCAAGAGCAAATCTGAGCGTGCCCCTCCCCGCCTTACAACTGATATGCTGTGCGCACAGCTGACGGTGGTGCAGCCCTGGCTTCTGCTAAGGTGATAACTGGGTGCCTTCATCCCGAACTGGGGACCTCACCTTGCGTCAAACAGCCACCTCCAGCCGCCTTGCGCCCACCTGATTGTTAAGCCCAGATTGCACTAGCGGCACCGAGACTTGCCTTTCTAATGTAGGACAGAGAAAGTTTGCGAGTTTTAGTTTGTCTTGTTTTTTGTTTGTTCGTTTTTCAGATCTGAAGATCTATTCTCTTTCCCTTCCTCCAAACCTCATTCCCCAGATCCCAGATTCTGTGCCAAATTGGGTTTCCAAGCCTGGCGATACAAAACAAAAAACAAATAAACAAACTCCTAGCCAGAGCTCAATCTTCGGTTTCTTATTCTTTTTCTTTTCTTTAATAAAATCCCCAGTGCTCTCTAGTCCCCTTAAAATAAAACCCGAGATCCTGGCAGGGGCCTCCTCAAAACGCCCCATGGGATCTAGCCCCTGCCTGGTTCTGCTCTCACCCTGGCCCTCTCCGGGTGGTTCCAGCTACCCCGGCCTTCGGGCCCACCCCTCCCGGACCAGGCTCTTCCAATTTTGTGGTGACTCACCCTTACTCCCTCTCTTTCTCCTCCTTCTCACCATTGGCTAAAAAACCACCCCTGTTTATTCTTCAAGTCTCTTCCTAAACCTTACATTGCTGCCTCAGAAAGGCCTGGTGGGTTCCCCATCACGTCCCCTCGTAGGCTCCCATAGCACCTGGCTCATCGTGACAACCAGAGCAGCAATAATTATTTTATAACGATTGGTTTAATGTCTCTCTTTCCCAAGAGACCAAAAGCTCCAAGAGGCAAGAACTGTATCCGTTGTTTACCGCATTGTTCCCTTTGCTTTGCTTAGGGCTTGGTACACAGGAGGTGCTCAATAGAACCATTATTTGTCTATTGAGCGAGGGTTCTGAGGTCCAGGTGTGAGGGTGGAGGATGGGGCAGCGAGTGGGAGGGGGAATGGTGCACGTGGTGGCTGTGAGGCGAATTGTCACCTCATACAGAGAACTGTGGGTTGGGCTGTGATGGCCGCCTGGCCTCTACTGCACAGTCCGGACTCCTCCGCCTGCAGTCGGGGCTGCCCGCAGTTGGGCATCGGATTCCTCAGTCTTGTCCTCAACTACTGCTTTGAATCTTGATTTTCCTTCTATTTCTCACCAGGCTGGCCTTCGTTTGTACTAATTTGTCATTAATCCCCAAAATGAAAATGCTCCCAAAGTATCTCAAAATGCAAACAGACTGGCAGTTCCTCAAAAGATGAAACATAGAGTTAACATATGACCCAGCAATGCTCCTAGGTATGTACCCAAGAGAAATGCAAACGTATGTCCACACAATAATGTGTACAAGAATATTTGCAGCAGCAAGGTAGCCAGAAAGTAGAAACAATCCCAATGCCCATCAACTGATTGTTGGATAAACAAAATCTAGTGCTATATATCCGTGCAACGGAATGTCATTCAGCCATGAAAAAGACCGATATACTGGTACACGCTATATCATGGATGAACCCTGACATTGTGCTAAATCTAACGCAAAAAACACACATATTATGATTCCATCTATACGAAATGTCCAGAATAGGTAATTCCATAGAAATAGAAAGTAGGTAATGGTTTCTGAGGGCTGGAGTGGGGTGTGGGGTTGGGAGCAAATGGGAGTGACTGCCAATGGATGTGAAGTTTCTTGAGGGGTAATGAAACTGTTCTGAAATTGATCGTGTCGATGGTTGTACAACTCTGTAAAATACACTAAAAACCATTGAATTGTGTCCTTTAAATGAGTGAATTGTATAGTATATGAATTATATCTCAATAAAGCTGTTAATTTTTTTTTTTAAAAAAGCAGTAGTTCTTAACTTTATTGGATTAAGATTTCTGGGAGAATTTGCTGGAAGCTATGGACTTTCTGCTGTCCACCCCCCACACCCATCCCCACTCTCACCCACCTCAGGCATGAAAAATCCATATGTGCTTGTATATACAAGTTTCATTTAAAAAAATCAGCAGAGTCTCAGACTGACTGAATCCCATTTATTCACTTCCTAGAAGTCGATGAGTCCCAGGGGAACACCCTGTCTTGACGAAACTATCACCGGTAAAGGTGGTGTCAGGTGCACATCTGAAAGGTTTTCCACCCATTCCTCCTCTCTGCCTTTAACCACCTTGGCATAGTCCCTCCTCGCCACCACCCCCTCTTCCTTCTCAAGCTGTTTTGACATCCTTTCCCCATCAGTGTGGTAGGCTGAGTTCTAAGACGGCCACCATGACCTTCACCCCTTGGTGTTACGGTAAAGGGAAGATTATCTGGGTGGCTCTAATCTAATCACACGAACTCTTTAAAAGCAGAGTTTCTCTGACTGGTATTGGAGGACAGTCAGATTCAACCCCTGACCAGGACCCCATGCACTGCTGCTGGCTTTGCAGATGGAAGGGGCCATGCAATGAGGGATGCAGTTGGCCTCTAGGAGCAGAGAGCGGCCCCTGGCTGACAGCCAGTGGGGGAAATGGGGACTCAGACCTACAGTGCGGGAACTGGATGATGTCAGCAACCTGAATGAGCTTGGAGGTGGGCTCTTCCCCTGAGCCTCCAGGTGTAAGCCCAGCCAGCCGCCCATATGATTTCAGCCTTGTGAGACCCTAAGCTGGAATCCAGTCCAGCCCACGTGGACGTCTGACCTACCATTGTGGGATAACAAGTGGGTGTGCATTTAGTGGGTTTAGGACTCCGAGTTTGCGGTAATTTGTCACACAGACTAGAAAACTAACACAATCAGTCTTGCATCGCTGTGCAGCTGGCTGTCATTCTGCGGGATGTTCCTAGATCCAGCTCTTTCCCTCATAAAATTCCCAACATGGTTATTTGTTCCCCATCTCCAAGGGTGATATCACACTCTGGATTTCGCCAAGCCCGGCCCCTGTCATTCCCAACTCTGTGGTCGACACTAGGAGCGTCTCCCTGGAGTTTCAAAAGTCAAAGCTAAGGGGACTCTCAGCCCACTGCAAGTGGGGAAGCCGAGGTGAAGCCTGGGCTCAGCTCCTGTCACAGATCTCAGAGGGCTCTTATCTCCCAGGAAAAGAGAATTAGCCTGAGGCAGGGTCTCAGCACCCTGCGATGCACACAGGAGACTTCCAGGAAATATTGCTGGGATTCAAAGTCCCAGAGCAAAGAAGCTTACTCAGGCGCCCAAGCAATCGTCCCACAGATGGTTTGAAGGAAGCGGAAGGTTCCAGTGCCCCTCCCATCGACAGGAAGCCTTGTCTGTAAGACGTGGGACTCCAGCCTCAAGCCTGGGCAAAGGGCTTTGAGGGTAAAATCACGTAGGGCGTATTATCCCAAGGGCTGATAGTTAATCCTGCATAAGCAGGGACTCTTTGGCTACCCCAGAGAGACCTAGATCACCATGAAGACTCGGTTCCAGTCCCATCCTCACCAGTAGCTTTTGGGCTCCAATTGCCATTTGGGGGCTGTGTGTGTGGCACGGCATTGTGACAGATATGTGGCTGTGTGCCCCCCTGGCTGCTTGCAGGCTCGGGTCTTACCCTCCTGAGCCCCTCCTACCCTCTGCCCCTTCCTTCTTCCACGCCCTTCCATCAGATGGAGCGGAAAGGTTTTGGTGGGGAGCAGGTGCTCTAGCACTGACAGCAAAGCCCCGAAGGGCTTCCCACCCCTCCCTCCCTTTATCCACGCAACACCATAGCCTTACTTCCTGCCTCTGATGAGAACCATTCACTTCTGGAACCAATCAGTTATTTCTCTCATGAGCTAGTGTCTTTGCTCCAATCAGGCCCTTAACTTCATCTTCCTGTTCTTGGAACATGATCTCGTGCATCTGGAGTCCAAATCTCTTCTGACTGGGCAATCTTGGCTTCTTTATGTAGAAACAGGGCCCAGGGTGGCTGCGCTGAGGGACTGACGAGGGTTAGGGTGGGCTGGGGTCGGGGAGGGCCTGTCTGTGACCACCGCTCCCCCCCCAATGGGAAGCCCTCACTCAGGCTCGGATAATCCCTGTACCTTCTGGGTTTGCTCTCCCCCTTTCTGTGGGCTTGGAAATGAGTTTGTGGATTTGTGGCTTCCCTTATGCTCAAGAAATCTGCCTAGATCCACAGAATTTCTTCTGCCCCAGGGATGGGCTCTTTTTTAAACCTGAAAAATGCAACAATATCAGGGTGAATTATGCACGTATGTAAACATGCATGTGTTTAGATGAGCTTATGTGTGATCACAGGAATTCTAAGTGTGACCCTTCCTGAGTCCCCATTTCAGTCATGCAGGAAAGCTGAGGCTACAAGCTGGTGAGACAGAGGATGGAGCAAGGACGGAGGTAGAGAGAGGGCCTCTGTCTTCTGGCACACGGCCTTGGGGTGGGGCTGAGGAGCCTTACCCAAGCAGGAAGTGTGTTCGGTCCTAACAGGCTGGGCTTCTCAAACACCACCTCACAGACACAGCAGAAGGTTGGGGGCTGGGGGTAGATGTGTTTATCAGGGAGCTGGGGGAACGGTCTGTTCTGTATCTTCTAGGACCCAGCCCGGGGGACTCAACTCAGGGGAAGCTATTTCTGCATTCCCCAGAATTCCTTTTCCTGGGTGTTTCCTGTTAGAGCGGGTCCAGAGAGCTTCCCACGGGGGATCTGAGGGCGGAAGGGAAGCGGCAGCCAATCTGTAGCTTGCACATGTTGTCGCTGCTCCGCTGACATGTCCCATTGGTGTCGGGCCTGCACCTGCTCCACCCACCCCGCGTCCTCCTTCAGCTGCTCCGACCCCTGGGCCAGGCGTGTGTGCTCAGCTCCGTCCTCAGAGAAGGATCCCGGCTTCCGTGGGACACCCACACCACCAGGTTCAGAAGCCACAAGAACCGGCCTGGGTTTCTGTCTGTCCTCAGGGGCTCCAGCTCGTGCTAATGGGTTCTGACTTGTTCTTGGTCTCCTTCCACTTTGCCTCCGTATTTCTTTCCCAGCAACCTCCTCTGGGAACTTCAAGCCCTAGTATCGGGCGAGAAAATAGCAGCCCTACAGAGACTGCTTAACCAGTGCCCGCAGCCGCCGGAGGTCAAATCCGTGTAACAAAGCCCGTCACACGCACCAGAAGAAACAGTATATATCTCTCAGTGTCAATCTGCTTCTCTGACAGAAGGCTGACACAGGTCGTCATACATATGACCTCACCACGAGTTAGGAGATGAATGTGCCCAGGCATCTGACAGTGTTTGGCACTGTAAAGCGGTGGTTCTTCAACTTGAGCGTGCATCAGAACCACGTAGAGGGCTGGTTAAAGCCCGGACTGCTGGGTCGCACCCCTGGAGTTTCTGATTCTCAGGTCTGGGGTAAGGCCTGAAAGTGTGTATGTCCACCAAGTTCCCAGGTGCTGCCGGTCCAGGGCCCTCACCTTGAGGAGCACTGCTGCAAGGTGTTGTGTACGGAGGTGAAGGATTACGGGGACCCACACCAGAGCCCGCCGGGGCAGCTGCAGCAGCGCCTTCCCTGCAGGCACTGGGAATCCCAGCAGGATCACAGGGCCAGGGAGGAAACATGGAGCCTTGCTTGGGCCTGCCCCTGGGCCCGAGAGGCAGCCTGGCCAAGAGGGCACACACAGGCTGAGGATGGGCAGACCCAAGGGTGAATCCAGGCCCTGTCATCCTGTGGCTAGTGTCCCTGGGCAAGTGTCTTGCTCTGTGAGACAGAGACAGCGGTGCCTCACAGGGCTTTCGCAAGGCCGATGTAGGTGAAGTGCATGTTCCCGAGTGCCACTGCCCCCAAGTCTCTGACTTGGCTTTTGCCATTGATGATTCGGAAACGTGCAATTAAGGGTTTGAACCTAAGTTCGAGACTTTATGTTTCCTCTACTCAGTTTCATTTTATTGGTTTTAACCCATCATTTCAGCCTGCTGAGATGCTCCTGAGCCTTGAGGCTGTCACTTGGCACATTAGTGGTCCCTCACTAGTCACCGGGCAGCCTGCTAGCTGTTCCTTCATGGGTGTAGCTGATGCTGTGTTGCATATTTTAAGGTACGCAGGATAGGGGAGTAGGGCATGCTCGCCAGGTCAGGGAAAATTCTTGACTCAGCACCTGTAGAATTCTGACTTGGGAAGCTGCCTTCATAGTTTCTAGTGGGTCTTTGTACCCAGATTAGAAATACAAACTTTAAAAAAATGTATTTCTTGAGGTGATAGCGGAGAGAAGGGTCCTCTGTTGCCCACCTGAACTCTTGCTGTGTGTAGGCCCAAAGCCCAGGGGACACCAGACCTCAGGTATGGTTTCTGGTTCCTGGGCAGCCTGAGTGACCAGCTTGCAGAGGCAGAGCTTGCGGGGCTTCTCCCCTCATTGACGCTCTTCCACATGAATAAACCACTAAAAAGAGAGAACTTAAGAACAAACTTCTTATAAAATTTAATGATTTCAGGGATGGACTGAGGCCCAAGGAGAAAATGACCACGTGTTCCTTCACCAGTAGATAAAGCACTGGGGGCCTCCGTGGCCGGACTGGGCTGACTGGACTGCAAGCTCCCCAGGAACTGATTCTCTCGCAGTCTCTGTCTCAGAACATTCTGGAACCATGCTGTCTCCTTAAACCCGGACTTGCTGCTGTTCCTTCCTCTTCACCTCGATCCAGATGTCTGACAGGTCTTGGATAAACTGCTGGATCTGAAAAGGCAGGGGGACCACAGTTAACCCCAGCCATCCAGAGGTTTTTACTCCATTCCAAAATGGAGCATCTCGGGCATTAATGTGTAGGGAGTTCATTGCTTTCCTGTGACTGGCTTTTTGAAGAGGCCACTTTCCCTCAGTTGACAATTTTTCGAGGTGAAATTGAGTATCGGGGTAGCAGATTAAAAGCAATAAATGGGAATGGAGTTGGGAACTCCTAGAGGCAGACACAGTGACAACACAAAGTGCAGGCCGACGGTCTAACGGGAGGGAGAAGGCAGGATCACCAGCACACCGTGGGAGTGAAAGCATTTGGCAGGCAGGGCCCCGTCAGTGCGGGGGCAGACGGCCCTCCACGGCGTCACGGCCGTCAGGGTGTCATGCACTCGAAACCCTGAGCTGATGCTCCTCAGGACAATCTTGAGTCGTGAAGAGAAGTTTAAATTCGATTCACTGGCTTCTGTTTCAAAGAGCACGAAATCAGTGAGACACAGAGGAAAGGGTGACACTAGGTCAGGACTTAGCTGTGCTCAGGATGCAGTGCTGGGGAAATCACTTCATCTTTCTGGGACTCAGTTTCTTCCTCTTTAAAAAGGGAGGAGGCAGAAAGCGTTCGCCTGAATGGCCTCTAAGATCTCGGTTCTAAAACCTCTCCTTTTCAAGGCCGTCTCTGGAGGTGGGACGACACAGACTCTGTCCAACATGCTCAAGAACCCTGTCAGCTGCTAATACTGTTACCATTACTGCTGTAATTCCTATTTTTGCAAGTGAGAAAACAAAGAGTCCATGAATTAAAGCAACTTTCCCAAAATTACAGAGAAGACAAGTTCAGCATTTCCCAAACTACGTTCCTGTACATGGTCACGTACCCCAGAGAGTTCTGTGATCTAGTGAGTCTTAGAAACACTATCTGCTGGGAGAGCCTCAGGGCACAGGACCATACACAGCAAAGATTCTATCAAGTCCTGTTCTTGTTTTAAATCTTAATTTAAATGAGAGTTTTCTAAATGTATTGGTCCATGGAGTCCTTTTATTCCTTCATAGGAAACAATATCTCAAGATTCTAGCATTTGCCAAGCACAGTTTAGAAAAGGCTATTCCGGGTAGTTTGGCCTGTCTTCAGGGACGATGCCAAACCTTTCATGACACAGTATGTTGACTTCAAATTTTCTTGGCCTTTTGCAGAATCACATTTTCTAAGTTATGCTCTGTACCATGTCCCTAGTTCCGCAGAAGCAGCTGCTTTATGAAGCCTCTGCCTGTATCTGGCTGTTGAGAACATGATTCACTGAGTGTCTCCGAAGCCTCATTGAGAAATTTCACTTAGAACAAAGTGCCCAGAAAAAGCATGCTCCCTCTGTGAAAACCTTATATATTTTCTTATTTTAGTACAAGAACTATGTGCGCCTTTTCATTCTGGTTACCCGGAAGCTCAGAGCCAATCATTGCTCCTGTTGAAGGTCCTTATGATCCAAGAATCACAGTCTGTATTTCTCTGTCTAGTGTTCATCTCTGACTTTAACTTATACTTTCCCAAGTCTTTATTTTTAATTTTTCCGGCTAGTTGGCCACGTATATTTTTCTGAGTAGGCTCATATCCTATGAGAATGAAGCGGGATATTCTAAAATAAATTTAGGCATTATGAAGTACTCCTGTAGAGGCAAACCAAGGTTGAGGGATGAAGAAAGCTCAAAATTCGGAGTGGACGGACTGCAAGCTGTGGTGTGAGCAGGAAGCGCAAGGGCAGGAGCAGGGGACGGGAGGACCCACCGCCCATCACAACTTCCTTTACAACAGCTGAAGGAAGGGGGCCTTATTGTGGGAGAAGGGGATCTTCCAGGCCGAAATTCTTTGCGTGATAATGCTAAGACATTATTTGCCTTTTACTGTGTCACAAGTACACAGTGGTGTTTACTGGAGTGGAAGTTCCATAACATACGCTATCACAACAGAAGGAATACAGAAGCAGACATGAAAATGCACCTGTCCCCTATTAAGCCAGACATTAAAGAGATGCAAATGTGTCGAATAACGCCACTCTACTCTCGAAATATTTTTTGAAAGATTTTTTTCATGCAAAATGCTATTTCTGTTAACACGCTTTTTAATGGCATCTTAAAATGAATTTATTAAACAAATATTTTTAAATTTCCTGTTTCAATTTCTAATATGGTAAATATCAATAAATACAACCCATCTAAAGAAAAGCTCTCCAAGGGTTCTCAATACCCTTTAAGAGAATAAAGGTATCCTGATACCAAAATGTTGAGAATTGCTGCTTCCAGAACAAACTTTCTTACAAATCTCCTTCTTTGGACTGTAAAATATTTATAATTCTGTTCTACTAATAACAAGCCTTAAGATGCTGATTATTTGCTTTAGAGAAATCCTTCTTCCTGGCTGGTCAGTGAGTGAAATCCTTTACATTTCGTGAGTTTCACTTTTTTTTTTAAGTAGGGAAGTGCCTCTTAGTCAATTGCATTTATTGGCTGGTGTTTCATATTCATTCATCGAATACTTACTGAGTGACTAGCATGTGACAGACATTGTTTTAGGTACAGGGTGGATATAGCAGGGAACAAAACAAAAATCCCAGTCTTCAGGAGTTTACTTTCTAGTATTTCACAGCAGAGCTAAAGGCGTTTGCCACAGGAACAAACAATTATTTAGTCATGCTTCTCTGCATATCAGAAGCACCCTCAGTGCATCTGCTGGTGCAGGGTTTCCCAAAATGTGGGATGTGTATACCTTTCGCCACAAGTGAGATGATTTTAGGTGGCACATGGATGTGGCTGGCATTAACTCACTTTTACTCATGCAGTGAAAAAGTTATTTCCTTTTCAATTTCCTTTCAATTACTTCAAAGAACATCCAGATTGGTACTAATATGACTTTAACGCTTCTCTAAACTTGCCAAGTTTTCCTTTTAACAAAGTGTGGGCCTTAAGCACAAGTCTTCAGCAAGCCGAGGTATCTCACTAGAATCTAATAAGACTGTTTTGCATAACTAATGGATACAGTAGAAGGTTCCTCCTACTGGGTTGGGCCAACAAGTGTCTTGGGGATAATACAGTGGTTCTCAAAGTGTGGAACCCCGACCAGCAACATCACCTGGGAACTTGCTGAAGATACAAATTCATGAGTTCTCATCTCAGACCTACCGAGTCAGAGATTCTGGGGCTGGGGCCCAGCAATACTCCTCATGCCCCAGGTGATTCTGATGTTGTTAAAAATTGAGAGCCGCTGCTCTGCCGGTTTCATTCCTACACTTAACCTCTTTGGGGAATGGCCTTGGCCCCGCCCACCCAGCTGGTCCCAGTGCCTGCACTTCCTCCTACCATGTCCAGCTGCTTGTGCGTGTCGTCCAGCGACACATTGGTGGCATCCTTCAGCTGCTTGCTCACGATCTGGAAGAGGTTCAGCGTTGCCATTTTAATGGTGCCAAGCAGGAGGGTCTTCTTGGCGGCGGTGTTCTGGATGTGCGCCCAGCGAGATTCCTGCAGAGGGGATGAGGGCATGAGCCTGGCGGGGGGGTGTGTGTGCGTGCAAGCGCGCGCATTCGGCCTTCACTCGCCTAGGGCCCCCGAGGGCCCTGCCCCGTCCCAGCCCCCTCACCCAGACGATGACATCGCTGCGGGCGCGGTCCAAGCGCATCTGCAGCCGGGCCAGCTCGTTGTTGTGCTGCAGGATCTCATCGTCCTTCTCCTCCATGTAGCGCGCCAGCCGCGCCTTGGCGCGCTCGATCTTCTCCTGGCCCTCCTGCGCCGACTGCATGAGGTCGTGGTGCATGCTCACCAGCGTCTTGTAGCGCGCGATCACCTCGTGGATCTCCTCGAACTGCGGCGGGGGCTCTGGTCACTGCACCGCCGGTCCCCGGGGCCCCGATGCAGCCTTCCTGGCCAGCCCACCCCCAGCTTGGACGCCTGGACACCAGGACACCAGGACAGGCAGGCCCTGGGCCAGGCTTACCGGCTGAGGCTGTGAGGATGTCAGGGTCCCACCACCCACTTCTCGTGGGCTTGTATGGACCATGGTCCATGTGTTGGGAGGGTGCACAACTAGACCAGGGATTCTCAGCCTTAGTTACAGGTTAGAATCACCGGGGCGGGGCTTGGAAAGGAGTCTTCCAGGCTCCGCCCCCAGAGATTCAGATTCAGATTAATGAGCAGGTCTGAGGTGGTCCCTGAGACCTGATTTTTGCAAAAGGTCCTCCAGGTTTTTCTAGGCACAGCCCCGCGGTTGAGAATGGCTGGTGGAGGACATTTCGAGATGTCTCTCAAGGCAATAATCTTTCTATTCAGCAAGAATCTACCAAGA
>RJWJ010027689.1:0-21987 GCA_004363605.1 Indri indri
ACCGCGCGGCAGCGGGGAGGAAGAGGAGGAGGGGAGGAGGGGGAGAGTAAAAAATGGTATTAATCACCGGGGACGGGGGGAGGGCGGGGAGAGCACAGGTTGCCTGGTCTGGATCTGGATCTCACACTCGAAAACGTGCCCCCCCCCCCCACACACACACCTACCTACCTCTCACACACTGGCTGTGGTGGGAGGAGAAACCCACGAAGCTAGGGAAGATGTTTCTGCTCCCGGGGGGGCGTGTGCGCGCGTGTCCTCTTTCTCCACACCCCCCTCCCCACCCCACCCCCAAACCCCTTCACCCCCTCACTCCTATTGCTAAGACTCTGGCCGAGGCAGCTTCCCACGTCATGTGCTGGGGGAAGTGGGGTAGGAAGGGGGAAGCAAAGGGGGAAAGGCTTAACCCGAGTCCGTGGCGCCTCCTCCTGGCCGCTACGGGGAACAGCAACGAGGGAGGGCTGCTCCGGGGTGGGGGGGGCGGGGGCGAGACAGTGCCCCCGGTGGGCGGCCGCGCTTGGCTGCGGAAAGAGTCTCAAAGGCGGAGCTGCAATTTGAAATTGAAGACCCTGGCTTTATTTTTCATAAATCTGCCTTTCCTTCGTACGTGCATTCTGTGTGCTGGGCGCAGTTTGAGTCCAGATTCTTGCCTTCAAGGAGCTTAAGATCTATTTTGAGCACACAAGGCGGAGGGGTAAAACGATATAAAATAAAGTGAGGCAAATGGAATTAATGGCTGAATTGTACAGTACAGGCTTTATCCGTGCTTTTCTGACTGCTAGCGAAGGCTTGAGGAGTTTGTTTGTTTTTCCTTAAAGTTGATCCTGTTATTTAAAGACCTTGAGAAGATGATGAGACAGGTGAATAATCCCTAAATGAAACTGGATTTCCTAACATTTACAAATCCGCCCTCTTTTAAAAGGCAAACATCCATTCATTTCTCTTCCTCTTAAACTGTTTTCTATTTTCATAGCACTTATCACCACTAGTAGTATTATTTATTTTTGATATTAATATTATTGTATATGCACCATTTTTATACTCAGCCATAGTCTTTTCAAAGATCTAGATTATTACAGTGGTGCTGCTTTTTCAGAATGGTTATATTATGGGCTTCCCATGAACATTCCTGAGGTGTGCCATGCAAACACACAAGAAACAAGGCTGTGCGAAGTGGATACACCTAGTAGCTTGGAACTTTGGTTGATGTAGAAGACATCAGATGTGTTTTGCTGTTCTACAGACCGGATGGGATCCACAATACTTCTGAACTACAGTAATTCTTTTATGTTTCCTGGTTTTTCTTAGGCTTAATCTGTGAATCTAAGACTTTGAAGACACACACAAACACATAAGCATTGCATGAAAGTACAAGTGCAGTGTGTTCACATGCAAATTATTCTTTCTAAGCAATGGTTATTGCTGTTTTTCTAAGACAGGGTTAGAGCTGATCTTTCACCCCTTTGGAGAACTGCAGAACCACCCCAGATTTGCTGCGCTCTCTTGGTATACAACAGCCATGGCAACTCCCTCTCTGTGCAGATTTCCAATTGTTAGAACTTGGATTCTAGGAGGACTATAAAATGGAGAAAGCAAAGGCCCATTGGAGCTTTCCTGAAACATTCTTCCCCGAGTCTTCCACAAATGGCCATTATCTTCAGAATAGCATCTAAGCTCACTCAAAGACCTTCATGGGTTGACCTTTAATCTACTTTTTTTTTTTAACCTCATAGCTCACTTTCTCTTCCCAATCCCCTTCACCAAAATTATACTATTCTGTTCTGTTTTCTTTTCCTCCCTACGTGAACTCAGCAATTACATTCCATACTGTTCACTTTTGCAAATGTAAAGGGAAGAATGAACTCTCATATTCCCTTTACCTAAGTAAATCCACCCTCCCCTTCAGTTTCCAGCTCAAGTCCCACCTCCTCTGGGGATATATTTTGGTCAACCAAGCCTGAATTTATTTCTGTAACAATTTCAAGGATTTTAAAATGAGAGATGCCATCTCACCACTCTCCCCCAATTCTCACCCCCTGCATTTGGAAATGTATGGAAGAGTTTGCTTGATCACTTATCACAATGACTGGGTGATACTTCTGGGACGTATCATCCAGGTGCCAGAAATACTGAACATACCAAATTGGATGTTTGGTCATGCATTATGAAGAACTAGCCCACCAAAAGGAAAAATAATACCTTTTTAGCTATTCATGTTGAACCATATGAAACTATTGATAGTCAATCATATGAAATTGCCAATCCTATGAAATAGCTATGATTGACCTATATGTAATAAAAAGAAAATTTCATAAGGTTAGTCTTAAAAGTGTATTCTTATGCATATTTCCTGTCTTCCTTGTTAGTTATTTAGCTCCTTAAGGGGCTAGACCACCATCTAGGTTATCCATGTATTCACAGTACCTGACTCAATTCCAGACATGCAGTAGGGGTCCAATAAATATTGTTGTTTTAATGACTATTTCAAACCACTTTCCCAAGCAGTTTTTCTGACTCTGGAATAGCTAATTTTAGGGACCATGCAGATGGTGAAGGAAAATGGTATCCCTTGTGCATGATATTCACTGCCCACCACCCATGCAATGGGACCAAGACCTCTCTTCTTATTTCTCAGACTCCTTGTTACACAATTGCTCTTCTCACAAACAACCTTTGCCTCCATGGACCACAGACCTTTCAATAAAAGGATTTTAAGGACCACCCAGATGCATGGAATTTGAAACACCATTTCTTAATGTTGCAAATATACATTTCCTAACTCTTAAGTCAGGCAGCACAGAAAGCAATTATAACAATACAAAATGTGGGATTACATTTCACAGCATTGTTTATTGAGGAAAAGCTCTTACCTAGGGCTGCAAATGACACTGTTGGAGGTATTCTGCCAGTTCACTTGACCCCAGGAGAGACTCCCAGGAGATGCGAACACTCTTGTCCATGGCCCAATCAGCAGATGCAAAGCCCATGCCTTGCCTGGCAAAAAAAAGAAAAAAAAAGGTACATTTATCAGGCAACATTTTTTCAGATCAAACACTAGTACCAAAAGGTGGGCCCTGAAGCTTATACAATTTGAGGTCCCTCTTTAAGAGAAAGAATACAAAATTTGGTATGAAAGTGAGTATTTACTTAAAATGAGAAAATAAATCACAATGATTTAAAAATTCTTTGATACCTTTAAATGCAACAAAAATAAAACATTTAAATAATTACATTTATTAATTAACTGCTTGACACTTCCGTAATACTTGTTTTTGTACGTTTTTTGACTACATACTCTTTTAGCACCTCTTCATATTACGATTTAAAGTATCATTTTCTACAAAAATAATAGAATTTTAAAAATCTAGTTTTTTCTCCAAAATGGCCATTTGAAAATTGTTTTTATTATAGATAACTTGTACAAATGTCCTACTTATGAGTATTAGTGCCATGTACATTTTTTTAGGATTGTAGTAAAATTTGGAAAAACCTTTATCAAATTTCTTTTTTATATAATATGTAAGGTTACAAGGATTCGAGTTTTCTTGTACAGTGACTAATCTTAAATATCCCTTTAATTGATGACTCTCATTAACTAGTTAGTAATGTATTATAAATTTTACATTATCTTCATTAATGTCAGTATGTGTCTCAAACCAGCCAGAAATTTATATCTCTTCCCAATACGTTCATATGATTCACTCCTTTTCATTAATTGGATTATCAAACAATCCAGGAGCCTGCTCATCATTTCTATTCGAAATTTCTCTTTTTTTCTTAAAGTATTTTACTTTTGGAATGATTTGGGGGGAAAAGTTGCAATTTGCTCCTAGATATCAGATTAATTTTTACTGATGTCAGTGCTCATCTTTATCTCTTCTGTTTCATATTACATTATTTTTTATGCGTTTTCTCTTAATTCTTTAATAATTAAGTATAGATAATAAAAGAAGGAATTCTTTGTATATATCCAAACAAGTCTGTAATTTCTCACTTGTTTTAATAAAATGTTCCAAAATGTCTTTCCAAATTGCAATTAAAGTAGCACAATCAAGCTTTATCTACTCTTTGAGTAAGCTTTTTTACATCCCTGTGTTTGAGTTTCTCTTCCAGCCCACGAAAAATTTTAGAACCTGAGTGTTGAGGTACTCATGTTATAAGACTTGAGCAGCTTTCTAATGAGAAACATTACACTTAGATTCTCTAAAGAACTAGAACTCTTTAAAGAAATATGAACTCATCATGTGTGTTTAAAATACTCCATTTGTGAGACACAACTGAAAGAGAAAAAAAAAGTGTTACAAAATACCAAAGTGATCAACAACTTGAGGTAAGGGAGAGACTGCTTTTTCTCCAACTAGAATATGGAGATGACCCACAGAGCATATGTCCTGTGACACCTTCATATCACACCTGGAAGCCTTTCCTTCCTGGGGACAGTTAGCAATAACCTAACTACAGGGAACTAATTGCAAGTCTCATAGGTATAGGTCTCTAAACCCAAATTGAAGTATTCCTCATTCAACTTCCTCTTAGTTTCATCTCAAAAATGCTCACCACCAGAGTGAGGGGAACTATGACAGGGAGTTAGAATGGAAAGAGACAGCAATCTTAAATGGTTACAATTAAAATACGCTACTTTTGCAAATTTTACTAAAACATTCGGACACATAATTAGAGTCTCTCCCATAGCCTTAAAAGGGGCCCCAAGTGAGGGGGCTATGAATCTGAAGCTGTAGCTTCTACACAAAATATTCAAATGATTTTTATCTTTGAAAAAATAATTCGTTAAACGCTCAGTTGACAACATGCATATTAATGCCTTCTCCTAAATCCAATCCATCTTCTTTTGCAAGCAATTTTTGGAGTGTACAGGAAACATAGGGAGAGCATTCAATTTTAATCACTCTCACGGCATACTAAGATCCTACCCTCATTACTCTTTTAAAAGAATCTCTATTTTGTTCTTATCATAATAATAGTAATTATTCAACTTGGGCAGTCCTTTTTCAAAGGGAGAGTAAAACAACCTTCATCCCCTTGTCTGAAGACCTGTCTGTTCTCCAACAATGAGAAAATTATTCATTATCCAGTGCATTTTATTGAGCCTGTTGTGTACATTGTAACCATACACTTATAGACATTTACTTTATATACTCAGGGAACTATTTCTTTCATATTTCTCTAAATCTGCCCTTTTCTTTTTGAAATTATGCAAGGGGCCAAAAGGGAGACAAGAAAGAAGGAATAGATAATGCTGTTTCAGAGAGAAGACTGATTGACTCTAGAAAGCAAGAAATATAAGATGCGATGTGATAGTGAGTGTTCTCTGTACTAGAGAAAGGGGAGAGTTTGCATGTGTTATTTCCAGCGTTGCTCAACTCCTTCAGGAACACAGCCTCAATGGAAATAACCCCCTGTTAAGCACAGTTAGCGTTAGCACTGTCTTATTAATTGTATTTTTCCCCTCCAACATAGTGAAGATACGACAATGCTGTATCTGACCCACCTGGATTTTTTTTAAAGAAATCCTTTAGAATCTTAACTTTATCTATCTTGAATAGGTTATCCTTTTTTTTTTTTTTCTCATCAAAACACTTTGGAAAAAACCGTCTGTAGTCCCAACATTATTATGTAGGGAAGACACATTCTTCTGGTGTTTTACTTTCAGATGATTCAAGTTTCTTGAGAAATGTACCCTAATTTCTTTCACTACAATATGGATGAGAGACTCTATCTCTATCTGAAGGCATTTTGAAACGTCTTATTACCAGAGGCAGTCGGATAATGATGTAAATGATAAAACAAAATGGGGATCAATTTTATACCTCTCCTTTCACTAACGCTCTTCTCCCTTGCCACTTCATTCCCCTCCCTGAATTTTTTAAGGCTGTTCTTCGTGAGCCATGTATCAGTGCCCTGATATTCTTTTTTCATTTAATACCTGTCTCCTTCCACGGGGGCCTTTCCTCCTGGAGCAGACCCTGTCATCACCCTCCAGGGAGATACCACCTCTTTCTCATACCCCTTCAGAGAGTCCTTTTATGTTCTAGCATAGCTTGTACTGATGGTGACCACTTCTGGAAAAGACACATGGCCCCTCTATGCCCATCGCCCTGCACTCTTCCCCACTGGCAGCAAAGAGAACTCTATGGATCCCGGTTAAAAGAAATAAGGACAAAACATCTCAGGGTCTCCTACCTGAGTTGAGGGAAAAGAAGAGCCTGCAGAGAGACCTCGACAGACCTCGACAGGCTGTTGAGAGGACATAGAGTAACAGGGGAGTGTGACATTCGTGTGTGATAACTGGAGTGCCACAAAATAAATGTGAAATTGTGTGAATTACACTAGATTTCATTAGGGCACACGTGCACATGCACGCACGCGCACACACACACACACACACACACACACATACACACACACCCCTAGTGCCTGAGGAGAATTCTAAGGTGCTGGGGGGTTGTTCCTCCCATATCTCTAACCCACACTATTAACCCAGGCCTCGCGCCGGGAAGGGTTGTAATATAAGCTCCACAGGTTCACTGTTAACATTCCCACACCTAGAACAGCATCCGAGTGAGTAAATGAATGAATGACTTGTAAGAGAACCTGAAGAATGAGATATATAAATATTTAAGGAAGGATTTTCTTTGCCTCTATAATAGCTGCAGTATAATGACCCTGCTTGAACTTCCCAACGGTGATGGAATTTAGTTCAAACTGTCCCTTGACACGCTGGTTCCTTCACTGTCTGGTCCCAACTTACCTCTCTTCAGTAGCTCTTCGTAAAATGCAATCATTTTAAATTTTGTTTTCAAATTGAGGTTTATTTTATTTTTAAATTTAGACTTTAGCTTTCTCAAAATTATGGAAGCAAAAGGTTTAAAATAATCAAGGAATTCAACAGCAGCTCCCTGACCCCCTCTCCACCACCATTTCTCACTCCCTAAAGGCTTCTTTCAGCCCTTTGAATTGAAATTTTTAGCATTTACCCTCAAAACTCAAAATGGCACTTACATTACTATTTTTTTATTTTTCAATTCATTCATTACCATTGGACATCCCATTGTGGAAGATTAGGGTTTGCCTCTCTTTCACCAAAAAACAAAAAAAACCAACTCTCATGCACCACACACACACTTTTCCTATCCCCATATCCTCAAATATACGTATATTGTAATTATTCTTAAATTAATATCCAGAGTTTACAGCTGTCCCATAAATGGTGTTAATGTCCTGTATCCTATTCAGTTATTCATCTCCTTAGTCTCCTTTAATCTAAAACAGTTTCTTCATCTCATTTTGTCTTTCATGACATTAACATTTTTGAATAGTATGGGCTGGTTATCTTATAGAATATTTCACTTTCTGGATTTCTCTGAAGTTTTTCCCTCATGACTAGATTAAAGGTGAACACATTTGGCAAGGTGATATTGCAAACTTCTCTGGCTCATCATATCATATCAGGAGTTGTGAAATGCCTGTCTGTCCCATTATTGATGGTACTAAAATTGATCATTGATTTGGAGGTATCCACCAGATCTCTCAATAAAAAGGTAATCTTTTCTATTTACAATTAATAAATAATCTGTGGATGATAATATGAGATCATGCTCCCATACCTCTGTTTCCTAATAACTTAAGGACAAAGAGTATTAAAAAGAATTCTTCAGATAGTATTTCTATTGTTGGTAGTGGTATTAGTACAGTAGTATTAGTACAGTTATAGTCAGAGCCAGGAAATTTTGTATATATTTAAGTTCTGTCCACTAAAAAGGCCTGAAAACAATGACATTCCAGTAACAATGAACATGCCTAGCAACCAGATACTGGTTTCTAAATACTATTTCCACTAAAAAAAAAAAAAAAAAACACGGATTCTTGGGGAAGTGGCAGATACCAGCACTGGGTCAGGGAAGTGAAAGTTGGGCCCAAAACACCTTATTTGGCCCAAATGCAAGGAAGTGCTCTAAGACTAGTGGGGACATAGCAAAAGAACATGGGATCCAGCATAAAAGGTCTCCCACTGGCCAAATTTTTTACTATTTTAGCTTAAAAGAATAATTACCGTTATTGATGTGACACATTGAATAAAAAAGGAATCCATTAGTTCATAGGGATATTCAAAGGAAGGTGGATGAAGGGAAGAAAAGCCCTTCTTTATAAATACTTCAGTTAATAAATGCTGAAGGAATGACAGCATTCGGAAATCACCATTTTACAACCTCTAGTACAATAATTAATTGTCAATGAATGCTAATAAATGGTTTTTTGATGATGACTTTGGCAAGACACAATCATACAAGGCACTTAATATTTTTTGTTTTGTTTTGTTTTTGTTTTGTTTTTGAGACAGGGTCTTGCTCTGTCTCCCAGGCTATAGTACAATGGCATGATCGTAGCTCACTGCAACCTCCAACTCCTGGGCTCAAGTGATCCTCCTGCCTCAGCCTCCCAAGTAGCTGGGACTACAGGCATGCACCACCATGCCTGGATAATTTTTCTATTTTTTGTAGAGATAGGGTCTGGCTCTCGCTCAGGCTGGTCTTGAGCTCCTGGGCTCAAACAATCCTCCCGCCTTGGCCTCCCAAAATGGTGGGATTACAGGCATGAGGCACCATGGCTGACTGGCACTTATTCTTAACTTGTAAAAATTATTATGCCCTTTTTAAAAACTTCCAAATGAATATTCTCTCACATCTTACAAATACAAATACCCCTTCCACTTCATTCATTTTTACTAACATGTTTCATGAACCTCTCCAAATTTTCTTCTTTGCAACTTTTTTCTTCTACTCATTGGTGGATTGCTGTGTGCACTGATTCATATATAATTTAGTAACTCTTTAGAGAAAAGTTCTTTAACCTCTATTTAGGAGAAATTTATGAATTTCTTCTTCAAACAAAAATATTTTCCAAATTTCTTTTTACTAAATGCTGAAACACATCTCTAAGTTAGTTAGCTGGTTTACTCTGAATTCAAAAATACTAATTCAAAAAATGTTAACTGAGTACTAAATGTGTGTGAAGCACAGTGCTAAGTATTGTTAGAAAAATAAAAATAAATAAAACACATCCCTGTCTTAGTCCATTCAGACTGCTATAACAAAATACCACAAGACAGGTAGCTTATAAACAACAGAAATGTATTTGGAGGCTGGGAAGTCCAAGTTCAAGGCACCAGCAGATTTAGTGTCTGGTGAGGGCCAGCTTTCTGGTTCGCAGATGACATCTTCTAGCTGTGTCCTGGTGTGGTGGAAAGAGTGAGGGTCTTTCTCAGGACTCTTTTATACGAGTATGAATCCCATTCATGAGGGCTGCGCTCCATGACCTAATCACCTGCAAAAAGCTCCACCTCCTGATACCATCACCTTGGGGATTAGAATTTCAACATATGAAATTTGTGGGGGGGACACAAACATTCAGACCATAGCATAAAGAAAAGAAGCCAATATGTAAACAAAGGAGCAATAAAATGCAGAGCTGTTTAATGCTTGTCATAAAGACAGAAGTAAAATTCTAAGACCCCAGACAGAAGGAAGACACATTCATTCCAATTAGAGTGTGAAAGATTGCTTTATTGGCCTCAATTCTTCATCTCTTCATATAATCACACCCTTTGCCATACGACTCTGCAGGGGCATCCAGCTCTGCAGGGGTGCACTTCCCTACACCTTGACTTTGGGTTGGGCAATTTGATTTAACCAACAGAATGAGGCAGAATTGATGGAGTGCCACTTCCACACCCAGGTCTCAAGGAACCTGCATATTTCTGCTCCCACAAAGCTCCCACACCTTTGCCTCTGCCATGAGGAGAGCATGTCTAGCCTAGCCTGCTCGTCCTAGGGGGAAAGGAGGCCACGCAGAGCAAAGCTGACTCACCCCCACTAAGCCTAGCTTACTTACGACAATGTCCAGCCAACCTATAGATCTGCAAGAATAAACATGGGTATTTTAAGCCACTGAGTCTTAGGGTGGTTTATTGTGGAGTAATTTATGGCAATAGCTAACTAATACACAGAGTAATGAAGGAAATCTTGCATCTCAGAGAATGCGATACTACTTCTGAACTTAGAAGGAGTGAGACTTTTGATAGCAGGAGCAGGACTTAGATCATTCCAAGCTGAAGGAGAAGCATGGGTAGAAATTTAGAGGCACTTTCAAGTAATGAAAAGAGATGGGATAATGTAGGAAGAGCATCAGGGAAGGTTCTGGAGGCTATTGAATTTTATGCTAAGAAATCTGTGTTTTATTTTATAACCTATGGTTCTGGAGGAGGGGAGGAATTTGATCTGGCTTAAACTTTTGTAAAATAATATTGGCAATGATTTGGGCCAAATTCAATGGAGGGAAAAGGAATCAAATTAAGAATGATTGAGTCCCTACTATGTGCTGAGTGCCTTACCTTGGTTACCTCGTACAGCCTATCAACAATCCCATAAAGTAAATGTTGGTATCCCCTTGTACAGATGAAGAAAAGAACATGGGGAGATTAAGTTATGTTCCCCAAATCCCACAGCCGGCAAGAGATAGAGCAGGGTTCAAGGCCAGTCTGCACGACAAAAATATGTGCTCTTTCTACTATCATTATTGGTGCCTTCCAAATATTGGATGCAGGCAGACAAATTAGGAGGTTAGTGCTCTAGGAAAGTGGTAATTAATTATGGCAGTGGCAATGAGAAAAGAGAAGAGGGAATATATTTTAGAGAAATTACAAATAGTTGTGTTTATTTATTTACATTGTCAGAGTAAAATTGCCAGAATACATCAACCAGCTAAATATGTGTGGTGATGGAGCATGATAAAAAGATTCCACATTTTTTTAATCATGACAAACCAAAGTGTTTCAATGGCACTAAGAGGACACAGAAAGAGCAGGTTTGTTGATAATAAATTTAATGCAGTAAGTTTAATTATCATCACAGGAAGTTTTCTGACTAATAATAATGTTACTAATAGCTGTCTTTCATTGAGCACTGTTCTAAGGCACTGTTCTTTGTGCTTTGCATGAATTAATTTATCCATCCACACAATGACACTGTGAGGTAAGTGCTATTATTATCCCATTGTATTGATAAGGAAACTGAAGAACACAGTAGTTAAAGAACTTGCCCAAGTAGCAATGCTGTTTGGATATGGACACAGGCAATCCAGCTCTAGGACCACACTCTTAACAACCATGCTGTTAATACATCAGCAACGGCTCCTCCAGCATGGACAGGCACTGGTACGAATAGCTGTGTTAGTCAGGAGAGTCAAGGTTATGCCGCAGTAAAGAGCCCCCAAACCACAGCGGCTTAACAGAACAAAAGATTACAACTTGCTCTCTCAAAATCCACTGCAGATTCAAGCAACCCTTCGAGACATAGTTCTCCATGTGCCGACAAAACAGACTCTGTTACATCTTATGTCACTTTCACAGCAACATGTGGTACCAAGACAGCAGCAGTAAGGAAGGAGAGGATGACATTTCTTAAACTGGTAATTAAATTTTGGGGCCTGAAAGTGATACATCTCACTCCTTCCCACAACCTATCCATCAGAACTAGTCCCACAGCCAAGCCCAGCTTCGTGGAGGCAGGGAAGTGCAATCCTTTTGAGACAGAGTAGAGCCGTGTGGTTGGGCGGCAGTGGTATCTACATCCTCAGTTATGCTGCCTCTCATAACGCACCAGTAATTAGACATTTCGGTCCCAAAACTCAAGATCAGGGTGAAAGCACTAATGGTGAAATGTACTTGAATAAGCATATGTATACTTATCTATTCTGATTTCTACCTCTCTTCTCAGGACCCAGGGTGTTAGTGCTCTGTTCCCTGCTCCCACTGCCCTTCCAGTTGGGGATCGGGAGGGGAGGACTGAAATATCAAATGACATAATCCATACCCTTTGCGAACTTCAAAGCACAATGTGAATAGTAACGTTCTTTCTGACGGTAGGATCTTTATCTACCCTCAGTTACACATTAGCCAGTCATTTAGCAGTCATGGAGCACCTAGACCAAAAGCATTCTACTAAGCACTGTGGAAGATACAAAATTATTTACGACCTCTCCCTGTCCTCAGGGAGTTACAGTTTAATTAAGGAACCAGGCCGTGTTGTGAAATGTTAATAGACATAAGCAAAGCAGCAGAAAATATGAGACACTGAGCATTTCTAATAGGACATACTATTCCACAAATCTCTGAAGGAAAAAATGTGGAATGTTTTGAAATGGTTTTGTAAGAGAATCTTAACAAAGAAGTAGCGAACTCAAACATATGAAGTATCCTGGTATAAGAATGGTGCAGACTATGGTGAACTGAAAAGTATATGCTTAGTCTAATTCTTTCTAATTCTATGCTTTCAAATTCTGGCCGTGTGTGTGTGTGTGTGTGTGTGTGTGTGTGTGTGTGTGTGTGTGTGTGAGAGAGAGAGAGAGAGAGAGAGAGAGAGAGAGAGAGCGCATGCACATACAATTAAATACTGTATGGATCAAACAAAACACAACTTCTTGGCAAGACAGTAACCTCTGGCTGAGAGAGCTTCCCTAGGGATGTTTTTGTGTTGATTGATAGCAAATCCTTACATTACAAAGGTAAATTTCTGACAGTGACAGTTCACGTGGAAAGGCAGGAGGTAAGGGAGACCCGAGAGGGAGGCTTGAGGCTCTCTCTGTACTCCCCGAGAAATCTTGCCAGGGATCAGGAAGAGTTTGCCTGATCTAGTAAGACTAGTCACTATGATGAAATATGTAGGTAACCAAAACACATCTTGCCTAAATTATCACAAATTTCAATTTATGGAGGTTAAAATTAATGAGGTTTTCCTATACTTTGAAGTCATAATTGATGGCATGATAAATGTTAGAACTAAAAACTTAACCAGTGTCTAATAATGTCAACAGCTAATGGAGAAACAAGGAGGGGAGAACAATTAACTAACATAATTGCAGAAGGAACAATAGATTGGCTTAATTAAGACCTTCCAAAGAAGTACGCCATCTTGTTATAGATTTTCTAGGGCTTTTAAAGAGTGTGCATTTACCCTTGACACTGGATCTCTTAGAATTTGGTTAAGCGGAACATTCACTTTTATGTCTTACCTTACCCTCTGACCCCTAAAGATGATTGGCCATCCAATTTCATTTGAAAAGAACTTAAATTTAAAACTATTAATAAAGATTCAAAAATCTTTTCTTCTGCACGTATTTTAATTACCTTTTCATTTAAAGAACACTTTAGCCTGTACTTTAATTTTAAAACAGCTCTATATGTCATTTACTTCAATCTTTATAGATACCTATGTATATATTTAAATATATGTCGAGTAAGGTTGAACCTGATACACTACCAGGGTTTACGCTTTTATAAAGCTGGTGATTATGGTGGACAAAGGCATTTGTGAGGTAGCCTTCCATGGAGTAAAGAGCATATACCTTGTGGCACAACATGGCAGCCTAGAGCCACAGTATTATTTCAAGAATACATTAGTGGGAAACACTTTTCAGAAGCCATTCCAGAAGCATCCTGGCCAAGATGTCACTGGAAATAGAGATAAATAAAAATTCACAGTGACTGAACACTGTTGAGGAAAGGGCCATGTTCTTGCAGCAATGTTAACTCTTTTTCTTTTCTCTGACAGAGAAAAAGAGACCTGGTCATCCACCACGTTAAAGTTAAAGGAGCGACAGTCTCACGTCTTGAGAAATTCTCTGTGCTTTCTGAAGCTTCATCCTCGTTATGGAAAAAAATGTTGCACTAGGAAGTTCACTGAAACGATACTAACACTTTGTGGAATTCATTTCCAAATTAGTCTTATTTGCTCCCATGGTTTCAAACACCAACTGTACAATAATGACTTCCAAAAATCCTTTCCATTGTAGGAGTTCCTTGTATGTTTCAGAGATTAACAATTGCAATAGTCTCTCAATTGTTCTTCCAACCTCTAGACTCAGCCCCTCGCAGATAGCAAAATACAGCAGAAATTTCTTTTAAAAATATGCATCAATCATGGCATCTCCCACTTTATTTATTCATTCATTTATTTATTTTTGTAACAACCTCTTCCAAATGAAACCTCTCACTTTAAAATCTTTTAACTCTCTCTCATCACTTACAGGATTAATTTTAAAGTGCTTAGCATGGCACCAATTTATGTAGGATGTTTGTTATTTGCAAAATGCCACCAAGAGGCAGATAAAGACTTGGATTGTTGATTCTACAATAGTGAATTATACTACATCTCTCACATCCTCATGTGGGTGTTCTTATGGTTCATGACACAGATCTTATATGGCTAAGTGGAAATAGGAATGCAGTTTATGACTGTATCTCAAGTTTCTCTGTGCTTGCACCTTAAGAACACAGTCATGTGCCCCATAATGGTATTTTGGTCAAGGACAGATTGCATACACGACAGACCACCATATACAATGGTGATCCCATAAGATTATAATGCCATATTTCTATTGTACCTTTTCTACAGTTGAATATGTTTAGATACACAAACACCTACCATTGTGTTACAATTGCTTACAGTATTCAGTACAGTAACATGCCGTACAGGTTTGTAGCCTAGGAGCAATAGGCTACGCCATATAACCTAGGTGTGTAGTAGGCTGTACCACCTATTTTGTGTAAGTACATTCTATGATGTTCACGCAATGACAAAATCGCCTAATGACACATTTCTCATACTGTATTCCTGCTATTAAGCAATACATGACTGTAGATAGTTATATTCTGTAATCCAATTTCTATAGTTTTTTAGAGGGCAGCTTGCAAAATGCTATATAAATTGTAATGATTCTTAGCAACTCAATAGTGGATTGGTGTTTGTCAACACATGGGGATTTAATGGTTTTAGTGCTGTGGCCATTTAATATGTTACAGATACTAATAAATGCATTAAATCTGTTTCATGGTGACATGGGTTATGTCAGAATCACACAATACAAAAATTACACTAACTGTGGTGACGAAGTAAAATCAATGCCTCTTTAGATCACAGTTTAAGCTCAGAAAGAATGGGAAAGATCTAATGAGTGTTTTGTTGACTTCTTTGTGCTTGAATAATCAGTCCTCCAAAATGTATTGCTAGTTACATATGTAAAAATTTTCTTTTAAAATATTACTAATCAGTGGACAGCAAAACTACTTTCACTCTCATCAAATTATATTCCAAGATTACTTCCAAAACTTAATCTCTTCCTTTCCCAGTTGGGTGATTTTCTACTTTAGTTTTTTTTTTTTTTTTTTGCTAAATAAAACATTTGCAAAGAACCATCTCATTTAGGAAACAGAATATGATAAAACTTCTTGTGCTTAAAATTTTGGATTATTCAAAGGCATCTTTAAGATGACTAGTCCTTGAATATGTGCCATAGAAAGACATATGATGGAGGTTTGTTCTATATTTTGTAGGGTCTTCTGTATTCTTGCCACTTTGCCTTTCTCCCCCTGGCTCACTTTAACAAGTCAGGTGGCACAGGAGCTACAAGAGATGGCATTGCAGGGAGAGATGCTGACCAGGAGAGGGACGTTCTCCCTGTTTCCAATCGGGATTCTGCTGTCCGACTGCACCTGAGCATTGTTGCCCTGTTTACGTTTCCCTGTTTATGAGGCCCTCCTCCCTCCTTCTTCATGAGGTCCAGTTTCCAGAGAATTTTAAGAATTTGCAGCAAAATTTTTCTAAAATATTTTCTGTAAACTTCAACTCTTATTTTACTCTCCAAAGGGTGATTTGGGGCTCAATTTTTTTATAAGGATATAATTAAAAATTGTATCCAGAGCTGGAACTATTTTTGAGGCCGAAGGTCATATTTTCATTAAAAAGATGTAAATGTGCACTTAGAGTGCTGGAAATATTTCTTGTTCCTGAACATTACTCTCTGTCATTTTTTAAAATTATTGTTTCAAGTCTGAGGATGTTATATTCCCAGTCATTTCTATGCACTACACAGATGTGATGTGAACAATAATAAGGAATGTTACAGTCTTTTATAATCATTGCATGCTCTATAGACGAGCAATAATTGTAGCGTTGATAATTCCTGAATAAAACTTCAGAGAGAGAAATGAAACTCACAAGCATTAGTGCCATCCCAAAGTTTGAAAGCCAATTGTAACCTAAATACAGTCAAGTACCATCAAAAATTTTCATTCACATGAAATATTTTATAAATCTACTCATTATAGTGTTTCTCTTTTCATTTCTACATTTAATAATAAATGTTGGTTTAATATATTTTTTTAAATGAATGAAAAACACACAAATGACAAAAATGAAGCAGTTAGCAAAAAGGAAAGCTCTGGGCTTGTAAACTAAATTACAAGGTTTCAGCATGGTGTTCAAAAAGGCCACAAATTATGATTGTTGCTCATGTTCAATTACTAAGGCCATATTTGCTTAACAAACAAACGAAAAATCACTTCTAGTAATAGAACAAGGTATGCAATTATTCTAAAAGAGTTGGTAGAAAATCTGGTTCTGGAACTTAGTTAATATTTTGGTAAAAGTCATTTTTCTTACTTTGAGTATATTTTTGGAAGAAGCACTGGGCAGAGCCACATGAGTACAATGCTGGCAAAATTTTTCCTCCATTCTCTTATGCTATCTTTTGAGCCCCAAAGTCATTAAAGACTCCCGGGAAGGAAACAAGGTAAAAGAGAGGGGCTGTCTTCACTCCAGCCTGGGGGCCTTCCTGCCTTCGTGAGCTAACTTCACATTCATTCACCCTTCTAGTTCCTCTCATGCACTTTTCTTTTCTCCTTCCACCTTCAAAAAAGTCCTGGGTGTAAGAAAATCATAGAGTTCCCAAGAGAAACACCAGCAAGAAAAGAATTCAACAGTCCCATGTTCGTTATTTTACTTAGCTCACTAGAAGCACAAGACCCTTGCTGTACTCCTTGCTCTGCTGAGAAAAGTACAAAAACTATTGCCAGGTTATCAGTTCCAACTTCAAAGTAGGAGCTTCATATTTCTGCCCAATGGGGGAAGTGCCTTGCCAGTCCATTAATTCTATTGGCATTCCTAACTGGGGCCTAAGTACGTTGGACTGGCTATGCTGAGAGCGTCAGTGAGTTCCAGATGAAAAGATGAATTGCTTTTAGCCAAAGGAATGGTTCTCCGATTCTGTGTGCTTCAGCCTAACCCTCCAAGGCATTCATACTACGTAGAAAACATATCTCTAGATTGCTTCCTGCCTATTTCTTAGAGAACCGGGATTAAGAACAGTTTTTAAAAGAACTCCCAGGTTGAAAACACATAAAACTCATGTTGTCTCTTCTAAAATAGTCTTTTCTTATATCTGATATCCCCTTCTAGCAGAAGAAACAAAGATTTTTAATGATGTTTTACCCTGAATGCTGTCAGGCAGGCTGAATTTTTTTCCCCTCTGATTTATTTTTCCATGTCTTACTCACATCAGTCAGGTCACATTAGTTTAGGGGACGAAAAAGGAGACATAGAATAGGGTAAATCGGGCACATTCCTTGACATAATTGATTGCTCTAAATATTATGCTTATCAAAAGAAACCCATATCCATTATGATCAAGTATAAATAAAATTCTGATCTATAAGTCAACATTTTAGAAAAATACTAATTGGATCTTTTTTCCTTTTAACTGGAGGAGCACCACTCTTGCTCAGTAGCATAGTTGAAAATCTGTTATAATTTAAGAAATTGGGCAATTAGATGGGTTGCTGCCATGCTCCAGTATGTGTAAGTCATTCCTGAGCCGGTGAACTAACGCTCACGGAGAGGAAACTCATCAGCAATAGCAGCAAGCTACTACCGAAGAGTGGGCAGTATACAAGTGGAGGCAAGAGAGAAGTCATTTTCACTTTAATCTCATTTTATAAGAGCAAAAAGGAAGCCTCAATAGCTTCATGCTACTAAATAGTTGTAAAGATCTTTTTGAACCAAAAAAAAAAAAAAAAAAAGCTTGCAGAATATTCGAATGTGATGGGAAGGTAAAGATTAATTTAATCAGAAGGAGTTTGAGGAGAGGGCATTTGTTGGTCATGGAAAGTAGATTTGGACTGCGAGTTTCCCTTGCTTAATGTTCATGTCAGCTTCCTCACTTATTCTTTTTGGAAGAAAAGTGAATGCATTGGTGTACCTACAGCTGTTTATTAAACAGTGTCCTTACATTGCCTCTTCTATACACAGACCTTCTCTTCATCAAAGTCCCCATACTATAGGTATGGGGAAAAATAAGTCACTTATTATGCACACGTACCATACGGCCAGAAGCTGTGCTGATCCAGAAGTGTGCAAACACACAATTTTCCCTTTCTCTCTTCCTTCTCCTCTGCTCCTTGATCCACATCCAAGGACATCTCAGTCTCCTGATGGATGTGAGTGAAGGAAGATGATGCCTTCTCCACCTCCCCAGTTGGGATCTAGGACCCAGGATACGTGACCAATGTGATAGTACAGTCTTTCTCTTTTAGGCTACTTTGCCCTTGTTGCATATCCACAGAGAAAAAGTCAGATGTAGAAACTGTGGACTAATTCTTGACAAGTCACATCAGTATATCTGATTTTTTCCCCACTTTCTGGTATGCAATAATTGGGCAGAATTGAAGTTGAAGTCTGTTCATTTTGACACAGATTTAAAGGGACCTTCTTGTCATTTAGAATATACCCTCCATTTTTTGAGAAAGTACTTCTGAAACTAAAATCTTTTGGGTAAAGTATTCCTAACATTAAAACTAGTCAAAGATATAAAACCACACAGTACATCTGTATAATAAAAAATGTGCTTTAGCAGCAGCTGGAATGTAATCTTATAGGATAATAGGTCCTTCACTCTGGCTTGCTTATCAATGAACGCCACATCCCATATACTGTTGAATCTAGAGGCCACTTTCCATTTCAGAAAAAAATGGCAAGATTTGAAGAATTTTTAGGTTTGCAGTTTTCTGAACTGCAAAGCAACCAGATCCCATTGTACCATTCAAAAAAATTTGTTTTAAAATTCTTCAAAAGACACCTGACATGAAAAATGGTGTTATTATTGCTACAATCATTTTAATATTTAGCTAAATACAAGCATCTCCTAGAAAACCCTGGGGAAAAATAATCCTCCTACTCTATTCTAACTTTGTGTGCTATTTCCTGAAATGGGGAACCCCATTTTGATATCCACGAAGCCTGCTATGAATTTGACAGCATTCCCTGGAATAGAATGATTTTACATTTGGGAAACAGAATGAAGACAAATGAAAAGAACTACATAATTCTTTCTCAGTGAATAGGCCAAGAGATGGCTTAGTAACAGTATTCAAGGGTATAAATGGTTAGTCTAAGAAAGATGATGACAAGCTTAACTTCATTCCACTCAGGACAAAAGAATATGGACTTAAACCGCACAAGGAAAAATGTATTGTGTATGCACAGATAATTACATACACCGATACATATTGGACATGTACATATACACACATAAATACACGCGGAGTCTTCATAAAGCCTTTGCGTATGTTAATTTCTTTCACCAGTGCATCTTAAAGTTAATAACCTAGTTTGGGATTACGATAGAAATAACCTATACAGAAGTTCAGAAGTGAATTTATTAAACTCCAGGGCAACCATATTATGTAGTCATAACAATGGACACTCACTGCAGGTCTTGTGACAAATTACACAAATGGCTGCCATAGACAAGAAGATAATAACTTTGGCTATGGAATTAAAGTCTATATCACTTTTTGGAAGAAAATTTCTTTTTTTTTTTTTTTTAAGTCTGGTCAAGTGAAGCAGTGGGAGTGGAGAAGGAACAAAGGAATCTGTAACTGGTTGTGATCAATTAGTTGTAAATACCACTGCACTCAGACCAAGATGGAAGAAAATTTCCTATGAATTTATGTGATGTTTATACATTGCTTCTGTCATACCCACAAACCCAAGTTATTAAAATTTAAAAAATTACAGCAGGGCATTATGAAATACCTGTATATCTTTGTGTAGGAGAATATCCTAATATGAAGGGCAAATCTAAAAGCAAATAAAAGTTTGAAAACTTTTACGTGTCCCAAGGGAATATTTTGTTTTGATGTTTTTAATTTCAATCTTTTTTCTTTTTCCTAAAACTGTTTAGGACTTGGTACCTTTTCTTAAATCTTCTTAAATGTATAATTCTTCCTCAACCTTCTTGGAAGGCTCCTCCTTCCTTCCATTCCCTTTAGGTATTTAATATTAAAAGATAACTAGGTCTCTCCCTATGTGGATGGAGGTTAAGCCCAGTGCAGGGGGAGGACATTCAAAAAGATGGCAGAGCCAGAGCAAAAATACAGGAATGTGGAACAATGTTAAATATTTAGGGAAATGCGGGTAACTGGGTGTGGCTGAAGTACTGAGGCTTGTTTGGAGGACAGGTGGTGAAGATGGGGACTTGATGCTGAATGAAAGGTAGAGCTGCAGGTATTCAGGCTACGAAGGCTTTGTTTGTCATACTCTGAAGTTTGGAGCTTCTTCTCTAGGCAGTGGGTAGCTAATGATGGATTTTAACCAGAGCAATTGGGTCATCAGATTAGGATTTAGAAAAATCACCCTGCCAACAGTGTGGAGGATTCACTGGAGGATAAACATGACCATAGGCAGAAAAGATTATTTGGAGACTGACTTAAAGATGTAATGAAGGGAATGGAAAAGGAGGTAGTTAGTCCAAAAGGAATTGCGAGGAAAGAATCCACAGGACTTAGTATTAATTGAATGAGAAGTTAAGTGAGAGGGTGGAATCTAGGATGACTCTGAAGGTTCTGAATTAAGAGACCAGGTATTTCATGTTTCCATGCATTGAGACATGGTGCCCAAAGTAGGGAAATTTGTAGAGACATAAATTTGTGGTTCTGTAGAGCTGGGTGGAGGGACGCAGGGAATGGGGAGATGGGGAGTGATAACTAAAGGACGTAGAGTTTCTTCTTGTGGTGATAAAAATATTCTAAAATTGACTATGGTGATAGTGACACATATTTGTGAATATATCCCAAACCATTAAATTGTATTCTTTAAGTGGGAAAATTTCATGGCATGTGAATTATATCTTAATAGAACTGCTATGTCAATGGAAAAGAAGACAAACTCTGTAAAATAATTTAAGGAGGTTTGTTCTGAGCCAAATAATAAGGACCATGGCCCAAAGCCATGCCCAAGAATCCTTGAGCAAGTGGACTCACTGTGATTGGGTTACAGTTTGGTTTTATACAAGTTAGGGAGACAGGGATTACAGGCTAAGTCATAAATCAATACATGAAAGGCACACATTAGTTTGGCCCAAAAAGGTGGAACATCTCAAAGTGGGGGCTTACAAGTCATAGGTGGATTTATGGATTCTTTAGTTGACAATTGGCTGAAAGAGTTAGGCTTTGTCCAAAAGACCAGGAATCAGCAGAAAGGAATGCTTAAGATAAAGGTCTTCTATCTTTTATGTGATGCTATACCAGAATCAGGTTGGGAATAAACCACATCATAAAAACCTGTTTACTGAGATTTTATCATTAGTAGGCATGATTCACCAAGCCCCCTGAGAAAGGAATTTTTTAGGCAAAGAGAAAGATCAGAGTTCAGTTCTCAGTTACCAAAAACTAAAAAAGAGCAAAATCAAGATTTCCCTGAAGAAGAAAAAATATGCCTGCAGATATATACGCTTCAGCTCCTGCAAGAGAGTTTGCAACCTGCTGACATGACCTCCAGATTTGGGACTTGCCAGCCCTTAGGCTGATTCCTTGAAATAAATCAATAGGTAGATAGTGTATAAAGCAAAAGTACAAATCTCAGAAACCCCCAAAATTCATTATGCCAAAAGGGAGAATTGAGCCTGAGAACTGAGTCACACAAACACTGCCATCCTCTCCCCAGTGAGGCACAGGAGTCCTTTTTTAAGAAATGAAGAAGCTTAGAAAATAATTAAACAGAGTTGTTTTGGTGGACAGGGTAAGGGAGGGAGAAAGAAAATCTTCTGGGCAAGGTGGTCCTGTTATGCAGCCTCATGATAACA
>RJWJ010027690.1:0-22001 GCA_004363605.1 Indri indri
TATTATCATTTAAAAAACACCTGTCAATTTGAGTGGTGGAATATGGCATATTATTTTTATTTTTTTTTTATTTTTTTTTATTTTTTTATTTTTTTATTTTTTTATTGTTTGTTGTTTATAGGGGTACAGGTGTTTAGGTTACGTATGATGCCCTTGCCCCCCCTTCCCCCCAAGTCCCAGTCCCAAGCATGTCCATCTCTCGGAGGCTGCGCATTGCAAACAAGCACCACATATACTCACCATCAAATTGGTAGTGACTGAACATCACAAAAGTGTACATATAAGAATAGCATCTATTGGATGTCGGGTAGGGAGAGAGGGGGAAGGGGGAGGGGCGAGGGGGAGGAGGGGACGGATATATGCATAAACTTTGGACTTTGTTATTATTCTTTATCATTTTACATTTTATCAATTTCTGGTCTTATATTTATTCCCTATATTTTATATCTTTATGATTATTTTGTTTCTCTTTTACGTAGTTTCTTATGATGGAAATTTTGATGTTTTTTTTTAAATCTTTCACTTTTTCTAATGATCATTTAAAGACCTTCATTTCCTTAAGCACTTTTGCTGTTATTTCATAATTCTTGAAATGCTATATTTTAATTATTAGACAGTTGAAAATATTTTCTAATTTCTCTTGTGATTTCTTCTTAGAAAAATGAGTTTTTAAAACCTTATAAATTCTCAAATATTTGGGTCTTTTACAAATATCATATTCTTATGGATTTCTAATAGTTTTTTTGTAATCAGAAAATATGTTCTGTAAGATTGCCATCTTGAAATTTATCAAGACTTATTTTATGGCCTAAGATGTGGTCTATTTCAGTGAACTTTGAACATTGTGTATAAAAGTATTTCTACTCTGTAGTTTAATGTACTGTTCTATAACTATTAATTAAGTTAGGGTTATCAGTAGTGTTGCTCACGACTTACATAATCTTAATGATTTTTAACCTAGTCATCTGTCAATCCCTGAGACATGGGTGTTAAAATCTCTTACTATGTTTCTGGATTTGTCTATTCCTCCTTTGATTTCAGTTACTCAGTGTTTGCTTCATTCCTCCCTGTTATTAGGTACATACACACGTATGGTTGCCAAGGGTTCCTAATGAATTAACCCCTTTAATCTTATGACATGTCCCTATTTAATCATTAACAGTATTGATAGTTAATATTCATTTCCTAATTCTAAGAAACTGTGAATATGTTATATGGCAAAAGAGCCATTGCAAGAGCAATTAAGTTAAGGACCTTGTGATGAAGAAATTGTTCTGGATTATTAGTGTGGGCTCCACCTTGTCAGAGGAATCCTTAACATTGGAGAACCTTTCCATACTGAGGTCAGAGTCAGAGGTGACGTGCCTACGGAAGCAGGATCAGAGGAAAGCAAAGTTGCTGGTTTTGAGGATGGAAGAAGATTTGTCAAGGAATTTGTCTGACCTCTGGAAGCAGGAAAAGTCAAGGAAATAGATTCTCACCTAGAGACTATAGAAATGAACAGTCTTACCTACACTTGAGTTCAGCCTATATCAGACTTACAATCTACAGAACTTTAAGAAAATAAATTTATGATGTTTTAGGCCAGTGAATCTGTGATAATTTGTAATAGCAGCAATATATTAAATAAAACCAATATAACTACTTTGTCTGATGTTAACATAGACAGACCAGTTTTCTTATGCTGTTAACATGCCGTACCTTTCCCCCTCTTTTTATAATACTTTTAAACTATCCATGTCTTTATATTTAAACTCTTTATCTTGAAGAATTGGATCTTACTTTCTTTCTGTACAGTCTGAAATCTCTGCCTTTCAATTTGGGACATTTATTTCATTTATATTTAATGGAACTACTGATGTAATTGTATGTAGGTTTGTCATTTTGCTATTTGTTTTTTATTTTTCCTGTCAATTTAGTCTCTCTGTTTCTCTTGTTTTGTCTAATTTGGATAAATGAGATATTTTTAATAGTCCATTTAATAGTCCTCTGAAGACATTTGTCTATTTTTTTGTATTTTTATAGTTATCTAGTGGTTAAATTATGCATGCTCAATTTATTATAATATACTTGATATTAATATTGTACTACTGCATGGAATGTATAAGAACCTTGCAACAGTATAATAAAAATACATCTCTGTTCTTTGTTACTGTTGTTATATATTTTACATTCATATACATTTTAAACTCCACAGTAAAATGTTATGTTTTGTAATTTTAAACCAATTATGTTTTTAAAAAATTAAGAGAAAATATAAATCTTTTATTCTTACCAATATTTCTAATACTTTCATTCCTCTCTGTGAAACTGAGTTTGTAGTTTCCAATCTAAGTAGTTCCTTAAATATTTTTTCAAACACAACACTATTAGCAATGAATTCTATCAGTTTCCATTGATCTGAAAATGTCTTTATTTTGCTTTTTTGAATGATATTTTCACTGGTTGTATAATTCATGCTAAACAATTCTTATTATGTCAGTCCCATAAAGATGTCTTTTCATTGTATTCTGGCCTCTAATGACTCTGTTGGGAAGTTAGCTATTAATTATATTGTTTTTCGTTTCTGTGACATGAATTTTTCTGGCTCCTTTCAAGATTTTCTCTTTATTACTGGTTTTCAGCAGTTTATGAAAAACAAAGGTGGGTTTTTTTCTTTGTTCTGTTTTTGCATGGAGTTTATTAAGCTTCTTGGATCTAGAAGTAGATGTTTTGACCAAATTTGGGGAGGTTCTGGTCTGATTTCTTCAATTTTATTTTTTCTAAAAATTTCCTTTTTCTGAATTCATTTCCTGAATCACCTCTCTCTTTCTAGTACTCCAAAAATGTGCTTGATATTGTTTTATGGGGTTATAATATATTTTCATTTTTTTCTCTGTTCTTGAGATCAGATATTTTTTATTGACTTTTTAAACTCACTGATCATTTCTTTAGCTATTTTCATTCTATAGTTAATTCTATTCAGGGTATTTTTCATTTCAGATATTATACTATTTAATTCTAGATTTTCCAAGTTTTTCATAGTTTCCATTTCTTTGTTAAGATTTACCTTTTCATTCATTATTACCATCTTTTATCTTAAATCCTTAATTATATTTATAACGGCTGCTTTAAAATTCTTGTGTGTGAATTCTGATATCAGGGTAATCTCAGGATAATTTCCTGTTGACGGCCTTTTCTTAAGCATAGACTATATAGTCATCTGTCTTTCATATCTAGTAATTGTTTAATATACACCCATCATTGTGAATTATACATTGGGCGTGTTATAGAGAGTTCTGTTATCTTCCACTGAGAATGTAGTTTTTCTTTTTGTAGGCAAGTAAATTATTGGCAAAGCACTTTGGTATTGTAGAGACTTGACACTATATTTGGTCGGAATGAACCTATTTTAATGGTAAGCCTTAGTGTCTTCTAATTTGCTAGGATTCAAATTCTGAACTTTTTTTTTTTATCTCTCTTGCAATGGGCAGCAGCTGGCATATTTGCTCCAGTATTTCAGCTTCCAACTGAAGCTTCTCGCCAAACTCCTTGGAGGTCCCTCTCCAAATGCACAGTCTAGTGATTGACCAGTGCTTTGAGAGGTGTGTATATGGAGATTTGGGGACACCCCTTCTTTAATTCTCTCTTTTTTTAGAAATCCACCCTTCAATTTTCAGCTTCTCTGATACCCCAAATCTCCTTCCCCTTATATCTCAAGTCCTAGTCACTGTGGCTTTCTGCTTGATTTCCAGTTTCTTAACATTGTCTTTAGTGGATAACTTCTTCAGGGAAAAACCTAATCAATGTGGATCTCACTCAATTCCATTTCCTTCTTTCAGTGCTCAAATCACCTTTATATTCTGCTTGCTTTGGTTCACTTTCAAGTATTTACAAATAGTTGGCTTTCAAAAATATTTTGGTCAGAGTTTTTGTTGTCACTGGCTGTGGAGTGTTGATGGGACTGGGAACTTCTGGGCCATTATTTCTACCAGCCCCAGGAACAGCTTCTTCCAGATGACCCATAACTCTTCACCTCACACTCCCTAAGACATGTTTTCTACCTCACGTGCCCCCACTAAGAATCAAAATGTACACAAATCTTTCTTTCATTTATTATTTTATATAATTAGCACATATTTACTAAGTGCCTGTTGTGAGTCAAAAGCATTCGAAATGATGAGTCTAGAACAGTTATGAGCAAGTCAGACACACCACTGTCACATGAGGCTCACTTTTCCTTGACCTTGTCCCTCACATTGAGTGGATCACCGAGTTTTGTTGATTCAACTCCGAAGAACTGTGAACTTGGTCCACATCTGTACATCCTTACAGCTTTTTAATTCTCGTCATTGTTGTGTCTTGCCTAGACACTGCAAAATGTCTTCTAATTGGTCTCTAAACCTCTAAACTCCCCCTCTCCTATTCCAAAGATTATCTTCTGTGTTTCCTGAGTGGTCTTTCTAAAGACAAATATCACCATATTGTTTCCATTTTTTAAATTATTTCATTACTCTCCGTCATTGACTTAAGGATAAAATTAAATAATTAGCAGACCTAAAAGATCCTGTGTGATCTAGCCCTTTTGTGCCTATCTTTCTGGCCCCATTTTCATTTTTTTCTTACCTGCACCTTATAACAGTCATACTCCAATAGCTCACCAAATATGATATGGTTTCCAATTTTTTAAAAAACATTTCTTACATATTTTGTACATTCCGTTCCCTTTTATTGGAAGGTTTTTTTTTTTTTTTTTTTTTTTTACCCATAACAGTAGTTCAATACATGATTAGCTTCCTTCAGATTTCTTTCTTTTTTGAACAATCTCGTCCTTCCTCCAAGTACAATAATCTAGATTAAACTAGGAGCTCTAGCACATGCCATGCATATCTCTATTATACTAGTTGTGCTGGCACTATGATCATAGCTTCTCCTGGTTTATTTTCTGAATCAGAAAAATATTCAAAGACTGCATCACTTTCATTTCTCTTTCATTAGCAGATAACACAGGGCCCAGTCCATTTCCTAATTCATTGGAAAATTGGGATAAAAGACAGAGTTGGACTCCCCTAGACAAACATATCAGTGATCCAACAACTAGCTTTGCTTTGTTCATAAATAAGACACAGCATTAGTTTCAAGTAATGTACATTGTTATGTCATTTTTATTTCTCTTTACACTGGAATTTTTTGTAAGGTGCTGTGTACATTTCCTTCAAGATTATCTATCCAGGGTTTATTGACAAAACAAAACAAAACAAAGCCTAAGGTCATGTTTCACTTCATCAGGTTATATCCATTGCAATCAGACTTACCACAGGAATATCCCTTGGTTGTACCATCTGAGAGATGTAATTCGTTGATGCTAATTACTTTCTATCCACCTTCTTTTCCAGCTCAAGTGATGCTTTAAATTACACCTTTCCACTAAGACATTAATCTTCCATTGTGTTTCATTTTAATGTTTTCTCCACACATAAACTGTGCAGAATGTAGAGCTGGGAGGAAACTTAGAAATCTTCTCACATAGCACTTATCAAATCTGGAAATATAAACCCTGTGGGCACATGGCTGTGTGCCAGGGGGTGGTCTGAAAAGCTTCATGAAAAATCTCTGTGAAATAAAAGTTTTCCCCAAAGCCTTGGAGAGAGGAGGAAGTCAAGTCTTTTAGTCTGCAGCTAATGTGAAGAATCATCTTATATTTTAAAATATGTATATATGATGAAGTAGAATGCAAAATTCACATTAGTAGCTGGATTAATCAGGACATATGTTAAAGATCTGAGTATGCACTGGTGAACTCAGTAGTACATCTTCTGTCAGACATTCATTCTATGAGAGAGTTGCAGAGGCAGTGGTCTAATGGCTTGCTTTCTTTTGTAGAGATGAAGCATGCTCAAAGCAGTGCAAATTAGCTGGGATCCTTCGGTATTTCCATGACTCCACGTCCACTCCTCTGTGCACTCCACTCTGCTCATTTGTGATGCAGGAGGTTTCTTTAACTGCCTTGGTAAGGAGCGAGATCTGGAGAACGTTTTTCTTTCCTTTCAGGCTCTAGTCCGCACCACACTAGTTGCCAGGGTCACGCAGGTGGTACAAAATCATCTCTATGTCATAGTAGAGAAAATTTAGGCTCAGAGCAATTTAAAATTTTGGAAAAGTTTAAAATGTTATCATGGAGCTAAAATCCAAACCACCTGTCTTTTCCAAATTATATTCCTTTTCCAGAATGCTTCTTATTCACAGCTAAATTCTGTTTACATAAACAGTAACATTTTCGTCACTAGCAAGCTCTGTGTTTATACTGTGACGTGCAAGGATTCATTTCCAGCTGGAGCTCCCTGGGGTTCTTAACTGCATGAAGCACATAGATTACCCTCCTCCCCGGTCCCAGCAGAGCTACCCTCAGACACCAGGTAGATATTTCCTGTTAAAATGAATGCCATCTGGGTTTTGTTCTTTTGCTTTTTCTTTGTACCTTAGAATACTATTCAATGACTTCTCCTTCAATGATTTCTCTCTAATCCACTGGATATGATAAGCACTAAGCCATTGGAGATTTCTGAGATGGAATGTGTTTAAAATAGGTGATTAAGTTGGCAATTAAGATCTGTAAAATATTCTTTGTTTTAGTTAATTCCTCAAAAATTTCCTCATTCATGTATAGCCATAGACATTTTTATTAAAATAAAGAATTCCTTAAAGTATAGCTTCATTTGCAATTATGAATCTATTTCTTTTGCTTAATATTGTGAAACATAATAGTCTCTCCTAAACACATACTAATAGTTAGCTTTAAAATTGTAGTAATAATCTGCTTAATAACCCAAGTGTTACGTAAACTGACAGTTATATTCTTGAAAAGGATAACAAGTATAATAATCTCTTCACAGGCAATCATATATCTTCTATAAGTTGTAAAAATGTCATAAATGCAATGAGCACTTTATTTAATTTGCATGACTTAAAAAGTTCAACCTGTGCCTGAATCAGATTTTGCTGAGATTTACTAAGGGTGGAGCTTCTTCAAGGAGATGAGCTATTGTCAGAGTAACTTCTCGAGCCATTCTGTGTGGAGGGGTCCTTGGAGCAGCCAGCCATGGCAAATATCTCTGCTGTGGTATCTCTAAGAGAAGCATGTACTATATGCCATTTATTTCTCCAATTAGAGCTATACAGGTCTGTTATCAAACAGCATCTCGAGTCACTGAATTATGGATAGCATGGCTTTCTGAATTAAATAGGTCACCATTTCAAGGTGGAGCAGAGATGGTGACATGAGCCATGAAATGTTTCCTAGGTTATACTGGTGCAATGGGGTGATGTGAGTTTGGAATAATATATTATTACATCATATAATAATATACATTGCTCAGTGTCACTGGGTCGAACAAAATCAACTTAGAAAAGAGTATGACTACAGCACAGAAGAGGGTCTTGAACCAAGCCCTGGAAACTTTGAACAGTTCTACTGGACCTCAGGGAAAGGAAAAAAACAATGGACACTAACGGAGCAGCATCTAATTTGGTAGGAAAGAAACCAAAGAGAGACTGCGTCAGACCGCACCTGAGCATGGAGGGAGTGGACAGCTGCATCCACGCTGGGAAGAGGCTGAGTAGGCTTTGGAAAGCTAATTGGTGTTTGGCCTAAGAAGGTAAAAGCCACTGCGATTTTGATAAAGACATTCTGAGATGAAGGGAAGACATTTTAATGGGAAGAAGCAGCAGTGTGAATTGAGGCAGTACATGCGACTCCCCTGGGAAGATCTCCTATGAATAGAGAGCACGGCAGCTTCAGAACCTGTGGGGGACCCTCGAGGCCAGAGAGGGTCTAAAGCTCTTAAATGGAATAGGCCTCTTAGTACGCAGTATGTAGGTCTTAGCATTTCCTTTTATATCATCCCTGGCTTCAAATGGTTAAAATTCCTAATACGGAATATTTGTTTATGTGTCTGCATAAATAACAGAGCATGTGAAAAGACAGTGAGCAAGAAGCATAGGTCAAAGCTACGGACTGCTTCCAGAGAGAAAAGAGGGAGTGGCAGGGAGTCGCCCACTCCCTGAGTGGCATTTCATGCGGGCCCTGAATGACCGATACAGCTGACCCCATGCAGAGATGAAGGAAGGGGTTTTCAAGCAAAGGAAGCAGTGCGAGCTGAGGGCGGGCTGGAGGGGTGTGCGGCACATCTGCCCGTTTTGCCTCAGCACTCAGAGTCATTAGGGAAGGTGTGGAGGAAGAGAAACTGGACAGGTAGACTGGCCACCTCACAGGTGACTTGGGATGCCCAAGTGAGGGTTTAGTCGTGAGAGTACAGACTGTTGCAAGGACAATCTCCAGCAGGGAAATGACAGAAAGTACGTTTTAGTGCCTTGAATGTGCACTGACATTCACAACATATCGTTACTGTGATCAGGTTGTGAATTTTGACCTTCTGAACTTTGTCAATTTAAGTAACAAGTCCATTCTGTTGCAAGGGCTTAGGCTGGCACTGACCTCAGGCTGCGTGGGCTTACAACCTGTCTTATCCTGCTGCCCACATTGATTTACTAGGCTAGTTTTCCACATCCTTGACTTAGCCAGTGCATGAGCAATGCCCAAAGACATGCAACTCTTGTGATTACAACATCTCTTCCAAATTCTTAAGAGGTACCTGTTACTTCCAAGATAAGTTAGGAGAAGATTAGTTTCACGTGGCATTGTTATAATAGGATTGGGAAAAGATTTTGAGGTCAACGTGAGGAGAGCATTGCAGGTCAGAAAAAGGAATTAGGACTAAATTCAATAGGTAATAGGGAGCCACTGATTATTTTTCAGAAAGAAAGCGGCACCATGAAAAGTGAATCCTGGAAGTATAGTACAGAAAGATCCATTCACTGAGGTATTCCTTCGGCGAATATATAGTAAGCACTTACTGTGCGAGGACTGGATTTACCTTAAGGAACAAAACGGACGTGATTTCCACCCTTGGGGACCTCAGAGTACATCAAGACTGAACTGGAAGAGCCTGGGGACAGAGACTGATATAGGGACTTCTAAAATAGTAAGGCTGAGAGCACAGAGGACCTGAGCGAGAAAGTGATATTTAGAATACAAAGAAGGGAGAGTAATTTAGACAACTCCTACATTTAGCAAGAAATGGGCTGTGGCACCAACCTAATGCATTGCCTCTTCTGCTCCCTGTGAAAAAAGGAAGTCCCATCTGCAAAAAGCCGTCTTGATTTCAGAGCATTAATCTCCACAAATCTCCCCTGTGGACAGAGCAGCTTGCTCCCCTGAGGTGAGGTATGTCAGGAAAGCAGGAGGTTCCACAAGGACCTCTGTGCTCAGACACCAGCTTCTTCCTCAGTGGAATGTCCCCTCTGATCTGCATTCTCACAGGACAGCAAGTGCTAGAACCATCTCTGCTTCCTGCTCCACGCTCCTCCTGAAATGCTCCTACTCTCTTTTCCACACTGTCCAAACCGAAAACATTTTAGTCTTTCAAGTTCTGAGTTTAAAATTTTATCATTTTAATCCCACTCAAATGTAGAGCATTATGTTATATCTTTCTAAAGACAAGTTTCTTTATTCGTATCCTCATAGCCCTCAGCATACTACTTTGTTATTTCCGTCGGTGTCTCTCTCAGTACAAGATAGTTTCAAAGGACTTCAGACAGTCATCATACTGCATCTGCATGCGAGTACCGAGCACAGAGTTTTCTATACAGTGGTACAGCTGAAAATACAAACAAACCAAACACAACCAAAAATGAACAAATGCTCATTGCCTGTACTTTGTTCTTTATATTATTGTTCATATTGAAGATTCACATTAGGCTATTGAACTAACCATATATTACAGATAAGGAAACTGGGGCAGAGAGATATCATATAACTTATCCAAGGTTATACAACTAGAAAATAATAGAATCCAAATTACCAGACTCCAAAGCCAGTTACTCAAAATCTATAGGCCCCCGCTTCCTCACGCATGAAATGTTTCCTGAGTGTTGCATGTCGGGTCTACACTTGGTGTTTTTCATGGTGCATTAGGCAATATGGGTAGGTTATTTTCCTGTGACAAACAGCCCTGATGTTTCCGTGGCTCAAGTCAACAATCATTAATTTATTTTTCGTGCATATTGCATTTCCATGTTAAGTTGGTTGCCCATCATCTCAGCTCCTTCTAACTTCAAATTTTGGGCAGATAAAAAGCAAGGCAGAGGGGCAAGACCAGCAATTAAATGCTTTCACCTAGAAGTAATGCCCATCACTTCCACTAATATTCTTTAGCCAAGTGAAGTTACAAGGCCATGCCTAACTTCAAGTGGTTGGCAAATTACAGTCATCCCATGCAGTCTGGAAAGAGATCGAAAGCCAATATTGATGGGCAGTTATACTGCCTCCCTCACAAGCAAAACCTCATTTATCTTTGCAACAATGCAGCAGCGTAGGTAATGTGATTATCCCTAAATTATAGATGAGGAAGCAGGGCACAGACAAGTGGTTTGCCAATGTACACACAGGAAGTAAGTGGCAAAGCTGGATTCACATGTAGGTAGTCTGCCCCAGACTGCATGCTCCTGACCCTGCACTACTGCTTCTTGAGGGATAATAAATCTAATCTATCCCAAGCAGTACCCGTGTCACTTTTAGGTCCTGTGAAAACGTTTTAATCTTTTAAAATCAGAGGAAAAAATGAATATAATCCAACGTGGATTATGTTCATCCGTATATCAATTCAATCATAATGCAATATGTATAAATACATATATGTATGTATGTATATGCATATATAGTCTAAATGTATGTGTATGTTTATACATTCATGGCCTATCAAGCCAAAAGTGCCCAGATCCCATAAAATTCCTAATGTGGCCCTCATCCTATGTGTCATTCATCATGAAACTTAAACAAGCAAAGGCATCTTCGCATTTAGGAAAGTACTTGGAACAAACCCAGAATATTGGACTTCATCCTACAGTGTAGATGATTAGACCCATTAAAAGTTTATAAACAGGCAAGTAAGATAATGCGAGTTGAATCTCAGAGTCATTCAGTCACTGATCAACACACAGCTGCTTTTGCTGCCGCACTGTTGGAGCCATTCCTTAAGGGGCTCATGTTTAGGACGGAAAGAAAGAATCATGTCTCTCCATTGTCCCTAAGTCCTCGAATCTTCACCCCCTGATATTCTCAGCCTTACACAGCACCCTCTCAGTGGGCGTGGGCTAGAACCAGCAACGAGTTTCTAAGGCATAGAATACAGCAAAAGCAATGAATGTCACTGTGAGAGTAGGTTATAAAGAGACCATGGCTTTCATCTTGGGCTGTCCTGTGTCATGCACTTGCTCACTCTGAGGAAGTCTGATACCACGTTGGAGGTACCCTATGGAGAGGCACACATGGCAAGAAACTAAAGGAGGCCCCAGAAAACATCCAGCAAGGAAGTGAGACCCTCAGTCCAACAGCCAGGGAGGAAATGAATCCTGCTAATGAGCTGATAAGTGAGCTTGAAATAGAATCTTCCCCATGGCAAGCCTTCAGATGAGACCACACCCCTAACCAACACCTAAATTGCACCCTCTGAGAGTTCCTAAGTAAGAGTCACCAGTGTTAGGTCTGGAGCCAAGAGGGAGACACACGAAGCCTTAGATGTAGCAAAATGCTGTTTATTTGAGAATCTAGGTGCAGATGGGTGGAGGCTGAAGAGTGTCCATGAGAGAGGGGAGAGCCTTGGGTGTCACAGAGGGTTTTTCCAAGGGGAGTGAGCAACTGAGCCAGAGCAGCCACTATAATAAATTCCTTTTCAAACAACCAGTTTCGGGGACCCCTGTGTCACCGCAACCATCTGTGGTCAGAGTTAGATTTACAACCTCCGGACTCTCCAGACTCCTGCAGCTATTGGTCCACAAGCCTTACGATCACTATCTGTGTTTTCCATTAACCACATTCTGTCCTATACATACGTTCCCAGTTCCCACCCTGAGCAGGCCTAACAACCAGCTAAGCATGTCTGGATTCCTGAGTCATGGGATCCATGAGATTCTAAGTGCTGTTGCTTTAAGCCACTAAGTTTTGGAAGTAATATTTTTAATGCAACAATTGATAACTGATATATAATCCCGCATTACCTCCACAAGCATCATCAGGATCAAGTCTCAGCAGAGTCCACACCTGGAGAAAATAGCTTAAATGGCAAAGGAATTGTAGCTCAGGGAGAGGATAATGACATGTGAACTTGCACCCATGACTTGAAATTCAAAGTTCAAGCTAAGACCCCTGGAGCTGGCCTTATTATACTACTGGAATGGCTCCTTGAACTTGGCCATAATCTTGACTGTAATGAAAGAGGAGGAGATGCTGGATCTACTTTGCCATGGTATTGATGAGGAGAACCTAGCAGGGACTGAGCTCCAAGGAGCTGAATGATAATAGCTACTCATTATTATTTAAATCTTTTCAAATCCACTGAGCCATACAACAGGTGGTATAGCAATCCATTGTTTAATGAAAGTGTTATATTTAGAATGAAGTCCAAGAAGAATGAGTAAATTTTACTAATGGTGGGCCAGATGTCCATAGCGTCTACTTTTTTTTTTGCACCGAAGCCCCTGCTTCAAATGACACTAATTTTGGGAGATTTCCAATGCCCAACTGTCAGAGAAGAAATGAATTCTCACCTAGTCCTCAGATAACTTGACATAATTAGTTGGTGTCAGGGGAAGATAGACTTCTGACATGTTATAGTCCCACACTCAGTAGTAGCTGCTTGTGATAAAAGGAAAAAGGAAATCCTTCCGGGGACATTATGGAGTGTCACATGGTTCTCCACTTCATATGGAGAGGATTAGGCTGAGGTATGGAAACACAGAGTCCTGGACAGTGGTTAAAGTCATGGCTTTGATCAGAAAAATGGAAGGAGCAAAACTCAATGATCCAGCACAGGAAGGGTTGGGGACATTGGCATATGGATGATGCAGTGGCATCAGGCAAGAAGCAAGTACATTTTTAATGTCTCCCACTAATGGCCATGGGAGAGCATTTACTACAGAGGAGCATCTTAACCTCTAGACGGACAGGACGGCTCATCCTGGGACTGCCTTTGGGCTTTTCCCCTGGCCCCCTCATTCACAGAGTAGCCACAACGGCAGTGACAGAGTCAGACCTGAGCCCCGGGGCATGGGCTCACTCGCTCTCGCCAACTCTCACAGGGACACTGCTGCTGTTGGCTTTCCAGCATGCCAAGAGCAGCAGCTGCGGCTGAGCACCCTTCTTTGATCAGCCCAGCCAGCCACATGGCCCTTTTCCACCCTGAAGTGATTAGTGGTTTGTCCTTACTGGGGTCAACAGGCGTGCTGTGTATGTAGGTGTTGGCGTATGTCTGCTTCCTCGCCTGCAGTGCCCCACCGACGCTCCCATCTGAGGACACATGAAATGTCTGTTCTGTGAACATGGCGGCCCCAGACCAAGGGGCACATTTTATGGCAAAAGAGGGATAAAAACTGGCACATAACCCTATAATGCACTGGTCTTACCCACCTGTGCCACCCAGATATAGCTGGTGATAGAACTGTGTGGTAACCTGCAAAAGCTCAGTTGAAAGGTCAGTTTGGGGACAATGCCAGCAGGACTGGAGTGCTGCCCCCAAGAGGCAGTTTAGTGTGTCCCCACAGCCCAAAACAGTGACCCACTGAGAAATGTGAAGCTTCCACCTCCTGACAGGTGCCACTGAGTTGGAGGCCCTAATGAACAACAAACGAATGACTCTGCCAGAGGGAATCACAAGTGTCCCATGGGACCTGAATCTGTGGCTACTGCCTGTTTGTTCTGAGCTGCCTGTGTCTGGAGGAGTGGGCAAGGAAACATGGTACTCAGGTCATGGGGAATCAGGTTTGATTACCATGAGGTGCGAGGGCTGCTGCTGTACAAAAGTTGTTCTGGTCCCTAGTGGATTCCCTGGGTGTGCTATGGGACGTCCTTGCTCAGTGACAACAGGACCTGGGTACCTGCAGCAACCATGGCCAAGCAAGGACAAGGAAACTGATTGCTTGCTATCTATTTTTTCAGGAAAGAAGTGAGGACATCTTATTTTCAAAAAAATTGAGGCCCCTGTTATATTATGAGAGCCGAATGCAATGTCAGCCCTGGGCAGACTTGTGCAGTGCAGGCTGAGCTGGGTGCATTCTCTCCGCAGTGCTCCGGCCCACTGTGCTGTCCATGCCCCGCCCTGCACATGCTGGCCAAGTCCATGCAGCACAGCATGACACGCAGAATGACAGCACCTCAACCCATTCCTCTTCCTATCCTAGCCAAGGCCCCTCAGCACACTGCTCTGCACATGGGTGTGAAAGACCTGGAAGCACATGGCATGAGACCCCTTTGAGTTTCACTTATGGGAGAGGATGTGGGTAGATAAATTTGCCCACCTTTCTCCCCCTGGATATATGTCTCCATCCTTCCTGCCTCTTTCCCCTTTGGTTAGCTCCCACTCCATAGGATTAACCTCCTTAGTAGACAAGGACCACTTGCTCCTTTGTCTCAGCATGCATTCTCTGAAAACCAGGCTGGGACACTGGCCAACACATCCCACCTTTGTCCTGCCATGAGTCACTCTCTGCTATATGACATGTGTTTCTTCCTGGTACTTACCCAGCCTGGAATTATGTATTCATTTGATCGATTACAGAGACCTTGACTAATTGGTCTTGCACACCCTGTATTTTCAGTGCCCAGCACAGTTCCTGACACACTGTTGGCACCCAATAACATGTGTCGAATGAAGAAATTAATCCTCCAGCAACCGCCCAAGATTAGGCTCAAGCAGCAGCTCCAGTCTCATACCCGCACTACTCTAAGAAACTAACAAGTGCGATAGACGGTGTTCTTCTGGTGTTCTGCTCTGAGAGCTCACTGTTCCGATTAGCTCCGCTCACCCCCTGTTCGTGACCCTGACTCCTCTTTCCACAGAGTGAGCTGCCTCTGCCCCTCGTGAGCACTTAATTAGAAGGGAGTTCGAATGCCCGGCTAGAGCCGGCCATTTTGATGAGAAGCTATTGGTCCTCAGAGGCTCACACAGACTCAGGCTTAGAGGAAAAACGTGTCACAAATTTTGGAATTGCTTCAGCACCAGATTAGCAATCAAGGGAGGGTGAGGGAAACTGTGTTTAAACACTTTCATTTAAATAAAATTAAATATTAAGAGATTTGCCTCTAACTGATAAATAATAAATTTCCCTTTTCAGAATGGCTTAATAATGCAACAGAAAATCTCCACTTGTGCCTCTAAAATAAGTTATTTTCAAATAGAAGGATAGGTGATGGTTATTTTGCAAGCACGGATGACTCCTAACATAACCAGATGGTCAAATCCCCAAAGTCCTTCAACACGTAAAGAATTTCCAAAGGATTACCAGGGAAATTTAGTGCTGACCCCTGGGCAGGAGCCTCAGATGGGCCTTGCAAAATACGCTTTGCACCAGCTGCGCCAAAGGCAGGATGAGCTCCGGATCCTGGAGGCCTCCTGCTGTGATGAGCTGCCAGCCCCTTCCCAGGGAACTGTCCGAGATTGGCCTCTGGTAACCACTCTTGGGCTACTCATGCTTCCTGTTGTGAGGACTGCTTCTGGGCTCCTGGTTTGAGACTGAGCCTGGAGTTACACTATTTTAAATACTTGGCTTTGGTCACTCTGAGTAAAGAACAATCCTTGGTAGAGGAGTGACAGTATTTTACTAGCAGTAAAGTTTATTTAATCCTGAAGACAATCATCTGGGCCTTAGGCTAGATGCAATTAGTAACCCCATTTCACAGATGAGGAAAACTGGGGCTTAGAGGGTGTCAGCAACTTCCCTGAGGTCACATGGATGGGATGTCTCAGAGGCAGGACCTGAGGAAGCCTGAGGCTCGAGTCCCACACCTGCCACAGTCTCAGTGGGGCACCAGGTCAGTCACTCTACTCTCTGAGTCTCAGCTTCTCTGCAGAAAGAGATAGAACGAAGTCACAGGGCAATAGTGAAGATTAAACATGACCTTGGTTTTCCAAAATCCTAAGTGCTATACAAGTTTAAGCTCTTCTTGCTTATTATAACATAAATCTAAAGGCAGGTCAGATTCATGGAGATTGATGGTTTTTCATGGTGCTTAAGAGCACAGACTCAAATCCTGGCTCTAACGCTTCCTAGCCGTGTGACCTCTGCCAAGTTATTTTTTTCTCTTTGAGCCTCAGTTTCCCCATCTGTGAAATGGGGGAAATAATAGCACCTAACCTGAGGTCTATAGAATTGGTTTTAGGATTAAATAAACTACTAAATACACAGCTTGGAGCAGTGCCTCAGACACAAATTAATCACTACATAAGTTTCTGCTATTATTATTTGTATGTAAATATTGAAAGCTTTTTAAAAATCCATGTAAAACAATGGAATCTTTCAGGGTCTTCCAAAGGCACACTGAAATCTGAAAATGTAAGTACTCGTCTTGAAATCCCATGTCGAGGCCAACTTTTCCAAGCATCTTCATAGTCTTTCCGTAACATAAATCCACGCATGAGGTGGCGAGGCCTTTGTAACTTGGTGATCTCATGCTGGCCTCTCTTCCGAAACCACCAAAACAACCACAGCTCCCCTTGGAGCATAGAGTGGATCATTTACATCTCCTGGAAATGCCCTATCGCCCTCCAGCTCTGTGCCGCCCTCTCGGCATAGACTATTCCTCTTCTCAGCAGAGGCTCCAAAACAGTCATTAATTAAAATTCTGCTCAGTCGTGGCTCGACTCCACAGTGAAACCTCTCCTCGTCCTCCGGATGACTGCGCTGCGTTTGGAGCCACCACCATAACTTCTTCAGAAAACATAACCCTATTCAATACTGCATGTTTTAACCTTACTATGTTCATTTCTTTGTTGTCTTTCTCTATCACAAATTCTCTCCCACTGAATCCCCTGTGTACTAGAATCCTGTTGAGTGTATGTGGAAGGCTATAATAATTGTGCATATTGCCATATCAGAGTTGGATTCTGTTTTTCTATAACATAAGATCCCCAAATAAGGTCTTCTGTATGTTACTCTATTTCATAAAGCAAAGTTCAGAGGTATCTGCCCAGGCTGTTGTGCAGGTTCCATAGTCATCAGAGACTCAGACAGCATCCCACTTTTACTCCCTCACCCAACCTGTCTTCAAGGTTACTTCATAGTCCAACATAGCTGCAAGAGTTCGGCCATCACGACTGCCTTTCACTTAGGAGAAAGGACATGGCCTTATCCCTTTACTGTGATTTCCAAGAAATCTCACATATTTCCTTTTAGATCCAACCAGCAAAACATTTTCTCATGGCCATATCTGAAGAAAATAAGTCTGGGAAAATATGGCCTGTATTTTGTACCAGAATAAAAAGTGGGATTCTACTAATGGAAGAATGGATAACTGATATGGAAGGCAACCAGTAGTCAATGCCACATGATCTAGTAATGAACTTGCCATGCCATTTAAATATTTACCAAATGAATCTTACTTCCAAGATTGTGAGGGTCTTGAGGACAGGAATCCCATTTATTTAGTTTTATTGTCAGTGGAGTCTAGTTCAATGCCTTTGGCAACTAGGAGACATTCAGTTTGCTGAAAGAGTGCTTAAAAGGATGCATAAATGATTTAATCAACAAACAAAACACATTTGAAATTTTAAAAGGTACATTTTTGCAAATGCACTTCAGTAGTCTCATTCTATTTGAGTATTTTTTAATTTTTAAATCTAATATTTATTACCATTTAAAGTTTAACAAATTGCTTAACAGGAGATCTGAGATTATTCTGACATTTCAAATGAGAGATTTTTTTTTTCTTTGCAAACATTACAGGGCTATAAATTTTCATTAGTTAAGTTTGCCCATTCCCTAATGTGAATGTAGCTTTTTTTTTCTTTTCAAAGGTTAACTGTGCTTTCCAAATGTCTACTCTTTATCTAACACACATAGGGTACAATAGTTAAACATAGTGACCTCATTCTTTTTCATCTTTTGCCAGCATTTATTCTAATTTTGCTACTGAAAAGATTTAAACATAGTATTTGAAAAAGCTAGCTCAGTTGCTTTTAGACAATGTTGACTTAAAATTATTTTGAAATTCCGAAGCTTTTGCAAGGATAACTGTACTATTTCCTTTCTAATATAAGCAGGTACATTTTATTGAAACTTGCAAATATAAACAAAATTTGAAGGCAAGGCATAGATTATTGCAAATCTTTAGGTTTTGAAAAATAAAAGTTCAGAGTACAGAATTTCAAATATATTTTGATCTGAAATTAATAGCTGATTTAGATCCCAAGGCTTTTATCATCTGTGCATATTTAATTAGAAATGCACTTGGAAATGTAACAAATTTCATGCATCATTAAGCACTTTAAATAATTAATAGTTGATTATTTTCTCTTTTAAGATGGTCTCATTTATAATTCTGCCTCAATGATGAGATTGACCTTTAGGTTAAAATCAAGTTGCATTGCCATTTAGAAAATAGTTCTTTACTTACTATAATGAATGGCATTGTCAGGCTTTATGTTGTGCAAAGTGTTAAAGGCTTGGCCAATGTTACATAAACATTAAATGAAGAGATCAATAAGCATTATAATAATGAAATGTTCAAATTGGTGTTTTTGGTGTCTGACCCTTGGTACCTTTTGCTAAGCCCCGAGTGTAAGTTCATAAACAGACCAGATCCCATGGAGAGTGCCCTTCCCCGGAGCAGTGTACGGCAGCAGTGCGACAAAGCCAGGCTGTGGAGAGGACCGCCCTCCCGCCTGCCTTGCTGTGGACAAGAGGGCTAACTTGTTTGTGTTGTCTTCCTCGCTTGAGAGTTGAGCAGGACTCAGCGAGCGTTGACAGTGGACCTTCCCAGGACAGGTTCTGAATCTTCAGATGTAAAGCCACTTCTCCAGATCAATGACAGATTTTTCCAAGTCTCTATTTACCCCAAAACGAATCCCCAACAAAATGTCATCTAAACCATTATGGCCCCTCCAGTCCATAAGATGGAGAAAAGGACAAGAAAGTAAGTTGTTTCTAGAGAGAAGTTCTAAGGTCACATTGCACATGCAGCCAAATAAGCTTTCATGGAGCCCGAAACGCAGATCCGCCCCTCTCTGCAGCTCGGCATTGAGCGAGGCTTTCGCTTACAGCGAATGCTAACCTCAGCTTTAGGTTCTCCCAAGTCTCCAAGTCAGAAGGTCAAAATCCCAGACAATCAAGCCAGCCTCTCACTGGTATTAACGGAAATGCAATGATGTGCGCTAGTCTGACATCTTTTTCTCAAAGACATTCTCACTGCCCTGTCCATCTGAAGGCATTAAATTCAGCAGGTGCCACTTCATGGTGGGTGCCCAGCTGGGTCATGGTGACTTCTGGTCCCCAGAGCCAACAAGGAAAACTGGCCTGGAATTGGTGTCCCTAGTGGTCAGAAAAGCTTTTTGCAAGTGAAAAGATAAAAGCTGACTTTCAAAATTCCACAACCATTTTCAAGTAAAAGCTCATTTAATCCTCTTAACAGTCATCTAGGGTAAATATCAGCATTTCCAATTTCCAAATTAGGACCTGGCTGTTTAGAGAAGTTTTAACTTAACAACTGTAGTATTACAAATAGGGCGTAAGAATTAAATGCAAAATTTCACATATTACACCTGTCATAGTGAGCAGATGATGGGGTCATGTAATAAAATACAGAAATGCAGGAAATGCAGACTTTAACCCATCCTCCTTAGAGAGGAATTTTGTATTGGCCAGTTCAGAAGTCACAAGTGTTGGAACACACTTCCCTGCAATCCTAAGGTACACTTTAACCTCAAAGTTGTGAAACACCATTCTCATAGTGTAGATGATTCAATTTACTGTATATAAATCTTTTAAGGATGGTTCACTGAAAGGCTAATAGGAATGCAGAGTGTGCTTCAAACCTCATTCCTTCCTTTAGCTCTTCTGCATTTATTATGTACAATAGGTGCATGAATCTCACTCATGTAATGCGGAAAACATATAAATCTCGGTGCACTGCAATAGTCTTCAGGGAGATATTGACTTTTTATGGATGTAATTATTTTATAAATGATCACAATGTTTTAAGCCTCAGAGTGATATTTCACAGTGAGTTATGGTGTTTCACTGCATTAATATTTTCACAGATCTTTCAGTTGCCAGAAAGTTCCAGAGGAGGGTAAACAGTGATCCTAACAGACTCAAGGAGTGCCGTGGAGGTCAGATCACAGAGAAATCCGATGTTAAGTGAGTAGAGATTACATGTGCTGAGTGTACTCAGACTCTTTTTTAATCCCACTGAGGTTTTGGAATGAAGAAGGAAAATCAGAAATAGGAGGAAGCTTGCATACGGGCTGAAATGAGGAGGGGACATGCTAACCACCAACATGTTTCTTCCGACAGGGGTACGGATGGGGCCACGCTGCTATATTTTACTGGGAAATTTTGAGAGGAAATCCTGGGGAAAACTCACATTTGGAAAAGCGGTAGGGGAGGAGAAGACCAGTTTAGAACTTACTATTTCACCCGAGCCTGCTTTGTTCTCCAGAGACCATCCCCATTTGGAAATGGCTAGGTAGACTCTAGGTGCAGCTCCACCAAGAGAAAGCACGTGAGCGTGGGCGAGATTGCCTGGCACGCCTTTGCCAGCAGGGGAAGTATGTTCTCAGTTGAAGGGAGTATCTTCTAGTGTCAGGGACAACCCCCCTGACCAGTGGTGGAGGGTGGATAGAAACAGACACATCTCACACTCCAGGAAAGACCACGCCAAACAGAAAACCGGATTTTCATTCAGAAAACCACAGAAGATGAAAGTTCACCTGCTGGCCACCATGGCTTTACTCCCGTGTTGCCTCCAGCCTCCTCCCATCCCTGGATCACTGAACTGGAGCTACGACGCCCAGTCCACCGGGTTCGATGTGAGAGGATGAACCCAGTGGTCCCCAGGAAAATAAAGATAGGGTGCAAGAAGAATTTACCCACATGATAATGGGACAAATAAATGTCCCAGCATCAAAGAAAGAAATAACTTTGTTTCAGAATTATTACCAGGGAAAATATTTTATTGTGGTACTTATGAGAAACTGTGAGTCAAAGAGGGCAGTAAATACACCATTATTATCATTTAGCTAATGCTGCAATAAGAAGCAAAAAGGAACTACCCCAAATTTAGTGGCTTAATACAGCCAACATTTATTTAGTTGTGAGTGGTGAGAAAGGCTAGATGTTGTTTCTGGTTTTCTGGCACATTCTTTCCTCAGTAGGTTGGCTAGCTGCCTGCCATGTGGAATGATGGGAGCCCCTTGCCGTATGTGTCTCATCATGTAGCCAGCTGCAGTGGGCATTATCTCTTAAAGAGGCAGCGTTCCAAGGAGAAAGAGGAAGAGTCCAAGGCCCCTTGAAGCATAGACTCAGAACAACACACATCACTTCTGCCTTCACTTCTATTGCCCAAACCATGTGACAAGCCCAGCCCAGACCCAGGGAGTGGGGAAATAGATTCCACCTTTCACTGGGAAGCGCTGCAAGGTAATATTGCAAAGGGAGGAATACAGGATGGAGTGGAACATTGCAGCCAGTTTTGCAATCAATATACTATTTGAAAATAACATTTGAAAAAGGATTTATTAAAGAAATAATTCATAGAAAGCAGCTACTTGTTACCTGAAGGAATAGGAAAAAATATGGACCCCTTGAGAGTAAAAATAGATGAATAATGAAATAAGAGATAGATTTGTAAAAGAGGAGGCTGACTTAAGGAAAACAACACATAGATATTACCACACCATAATTTAATACACTTATAAAAGTGGCATAGAGTATAATTGACAATGCAGATTACTGAGTCTAAGGAGGTCATCTCTGGAGCCTTCTATGAAATACAAAGGGCAGATATATACAAAAATCAGAGGAAAAATGATAAAAATGAGTCCTATCATCAGACCTATAACCACCTCTTAATGCTCCTAAAATATGAATGATACAAATGGAGAAAATCAGATAAGATTTAAAAGAAGAAAATATTC